>JARLTB010000046.1:1805000-1995000 GCA_030141615.1 Unio pictorum
TAAATTTTACTTTGATTTCAAGACGTCTGGCAATAAAGATGATGTTGGTAACTCTAAGTTCATTTCCATACATTACATAAATTGTTTGAAAAAAAGTATAACCGATTTTACACTGCTGTATCCAGAAGAATCCAGTTTCTGACAGAATCATTCAAGGAAAAATTGCACATCTCCCTTAATTCTCCTAATGGTTCAAACTGTTATATGTCCTGGTTATGGTAAACAAAAAGTATACGCACTAGTATTTACAACGGTGAATGAAACTAACTAAACTATATATGGGGTCATTAAGACTGAATTCTTCCAATTTAGGTATTTTAGCTATTAATCAATGAATAAATTAAAAAGCAGAATATCTTCAAATATTTTATATGCTGCTGATACAATATTAACATACAATAACAACTCCAGACATGGACATTATTGTATCTATATTTAATGCTTTCAAAGTAACAGAATGATTATCAATATTAATTAAAATGGATTAATACTGATCCCAACTCATCCATCTTCTATTGAGATAAAATCTGGAAGGTTACATTTAAAATGAAAACACACAATTCTATAGATGGTTAGTGATGGCAGAATATGGGATCTCTGTCCAAAAACATCTAAATTTAGTATAAACGGAAAACATTTCCCGACCCTCCTATCCATATTTACTTATCTAAGTATAGTTGAAGATTTGTTTCGGTGTTTTGGAGAGGGGTTGATAGAGAATAGAGAATGACACAAAGATTATCACATAATTTACTGATTTACAATTGATTTTAAGAGGCAAATGCGATCGATTCATACTCCAGTCTTCCATTCGCCTCGGGCACGTGCTCGTCAGCTAAATGGAATGTATAAAAGAGAAAATATTGTGCCTGGGGCGCAAATCATTATTTGTATATCTGCTACTAATCAGCAACACAAGTATAACTTAGATTTGGCTATTACAATTAGATCATAAATGAATGTGGCGATATATATATATATATATATATATATATATATATATATATATATATATATATATATATATATATATATATATATAAAGAGAGACAGCTACATAAATGAGTATAATGCCATAATTCATTCTATGTAGAAATCAAATCCATGCTGAGACTAACGATACATGTCTCTTTAGTCTCGTGCACCAAAGCTCTAAATTGAAAGTCCTTTTGTCGAAAGAACGCGTTTTGTGTCCATTACGACTAATTATCGGCGGGGATTCAGGACAATTGTGTAGTACAGAACGAATTAATTACTTGCATAGGGAGAATGATACACTGGTTGATATGTATTGCACTATCATATAATCTGTTCGTCTATGTGCATGCTCACCCATCAGTTCAGAGTGTATGTGTGCGTCTCTAAACGTCTAAAGAAAAGGATAAACACAGGTATAGGGAAAATATTAAATACAGGTGTATGTGAATGCGGATAATCTGATATAATGCTTATATATCGCGATCTAAATATATATTATGTCGGCAATGAATGTTGTGGATTTTCGGGCCAAGAGAGAAATGTATAAAGTCAGATATAGTTTTTACTCCCTTGCCCCTTAGTCCGTAAATAACACTAGTGAACGTTCACTGTATTTGACAATTTGAGATTTCTTGATTCAATAAAATTACGGGAAGACGCCATTTGTATATGTCGTCTTTAATGTACTTGATATCAGTACTATTATCGCGGTATCACGCATGCATTGTATGGCTACTTAGACATACAGTGTGGTAAGACGTGTTTGTTGTATGACTACTTAACTAAATATGACGATAAGACATTTATTGTATGGATTCTTAACCATACATGATCATACAACATATTATTCATATGACTACTTAAATGTACATGATGCTGAGATATATTTATTGTATTGATCCTTAAGTATGCATGGTCTATATATATATATATGTAATTTTTGCATGGCTTCTTAAGAATACATGATATGAAGACGTATTCATTGTATGGCGTCTTAATTATATTTGAATGATACCAAATATCCTTGTAGTCTATCTCCGCTACGATAGTTTGTGTAGTTTGTATGTTTGATAATCCCAATATTTTCGTAACAGATACAGTTGCTTACATTTCATAGAGTCTGTTCTCTCTTCCTCAAACATAAGTGATGTAAAGAAGGTACCAAATAGCAGACTGCATCCACAAAAAATGTATCTAAATTGTAACTAAGTAATGCATGGAAAAATATGTATATAAATTGTGTTTAGTGAATGCGTTAACGGGATGTGTTCTAAATTGTGGTTAGTGAAAGAATTGTACTAGACGTGTCTAAATTATAGTTTGTCAATGTATTAAACGTGATGTATACTAAATTGTGTTTAGTGATTTTTTGAATGAGATACGACTAGAATGTGGCAAGTGTATGAATTGACCATGATCTATTTGAGTTGTGTATCTTGTATGTATTTAACGAGATATGTCCAAATTGTCATTAGTGTATCCATTGAACCCGGTGTGTGTATAAATTGTGGCTAGTGTATGCACTGTATGTGAGTTGTGTATTATGTATGTTATAAATTTGACTTTTATGAGGAACAGCAATATTTACTATTGAGTTAAAGTTACTTTACTATACTTTATTATTTTGTAATTACAATTTCATTTTTTTTTCATTTCGTCTAGTAACCTATCCCTGTCGTTGTCGTGATCCACAAGGGTGGCATTCCAACTTTTAGAAGGTTTACTGGCAATAGGTCTTATGTTATCATTAGGCGTCCTGGGTAATAATGTGTAAACATAACGCACTAGACTTGCATTATCATTTACGTACACACCCTGTAAATTTATCTAAGGCAGGCGATCATAGTACAAGCTGTATTCCAACATTGGAAATGAAGATATTTATCTTTAAAGTTGATTAAATATGTAAACATAAACCTTGACGTCAGCACACCTCTCCACTTTCCATTGACTGTCTCAATATGTTAAATTCTCCTTGACGCCAGATGTTCCCAGGGTGATTTTTTAAACCTTGACACCAGACGTTCACAGAGGGTACGTTTCAATTGACGCCAGAGTAACCCCTATTACTACTCATAAAAATAACCTCTTAATGCTGAGCGTCCAGCGATGGCAGCCGTTAGTACGATTTGTGTAAGCCTTTGGTATGACTCGGCTGGGGATCGAACCCACGACCTCCTCCCGCATCCGAGACAGGCGCACTAACCACTAGACCACTGGAGTGGTCTGAAAAGATTGAAAGGAAAGAATTGAGATAATTACTACTTTAACTCGTTTCGAAATATTCAAAAATAAAAAAAAAATCTACCAAGACGTTGAAATTGTATATTCTAAACTTGTGACACAGCATCCTTCAGGATGAATCCCATCAAGCAGAAATACTGGAGAATAGAAATTTCATATTTGATATAGAATAATTTTATATTAATAAGTAAAAATAACTGGACAGCACCATGCATTCTAGTGACCAAACCGGATAATACTTTCCATATGTGTAATGATAACAGAAAAGTAAACAGTGACACAAAAACGGATTCGTTTCCAGTATCAAGAAAATATGAATGCGTCGACAAAAGTGAAAATACCACATATGACACCAAGCTGGATCTATTAGAGTGATTATGGCATCTGTAAGGAAAGAGTAGCAACAACGTTTTCATTTGTAAATCCAAACGGACTTTTATCAGTATGAAGTTATGCCATTAGGAATGAATAAATAATTCTTCACCATCATTCCAGCGTCTTTTACCTTTACTACCCCTCTGTACAAATGTTCGTAATTGAAAATACTCCCACACATGCAATGTGCGACGTTTTGAAACTCTGTGTAGAAAAAGAGTTTCTATAAAGGTAAGAGTTACTAGTTACGATTGATTTCGATTTTCGATAACGCCAAGTCAAGCGTTATCTGCATATCACCATTCTAATTTTGCGAAGAAACAAAAACATTCTGGTGATTGCCAAAAAAACAAAAATTGAAATGTAAACAAAAGAAACCAAAAGATACCATACAGTATCCAATTATTTAGTCCGCATCAACGATTGGTGAAAAAACTGTTGCAAACAACATTCTAGGTTTAATTCGCTTTTTTAAATTTCAACATGAAAATAAGTGTGCTAAACGATGAGATTTTTTTAAAAACAGAAGATGAACAAGACTGCATTTTAATTTGGCATCTTGAAATTGACCAAATATATAACTTAATTTTGGATATTAATGACCACTACGTATTCCAGAGACAACTATAGCATATGTTTATAAATGTAGTCATATATATAATTTGTCTAATCTACTAAACATTCAAAACTATTTAACTCTTTGAAATATATTTTACCCCCCCCCCCAAAAAAAAAAAAACTTCTACATTTAGATTGATTGGTGGATAATATCTGTATCAGCGCAAACATCCATTATCTTGAGATTCATCACATCATTTGTTTGTGAGGTCTGGTACTTAAGTAAATATAATAAAGTGGAGGTACAGTTGACTCCTTAAGTTCCACTCGATATTAAGTGGTTAGAGTTACATATGGTAGTTAAAATTATGAAACACCAAAATCCACTCCAATCCAGGAAACCCACTCAAATCCACCAAAATCAATACCAAATATGCCTACGCTTTTATCTATAAATAACAACGATGTATGTACATATGGAAATTGCATGCATGTTGACATTGATTTAAATATAAACCTTCAAAAATGTATTGTTCAAGGAAAACAAGCATGCAAACACTTCATAACAACAACAAAAAACAACAGCCCAAAACAAAATTCTGGCCAACGCTGGTGAACGTGTCTCCCCTGTGAAGAAACCCACTTCTAACTTTAGATCTATCTTAGTGAAAGAAAATGGCGTCGTTGACACACACTTTAATTAACTTCAGAATCAAATATTGATATGTATTTGTTGTCTGGCATTTACGAAAATGCAATAAAGTGGAGGTAAGGTTGACTATTTTCATCTTGATTCAATATTTACTTAGTTTAGTGCTTCATA
The DNA here is from genome assembly GCA_030141615.1 of Unio pictorum. Lineage (NCBI taxonomy): Eukaryota > Metazoa > Mollusca > Bivalvia > Unionida > Unionidae > Unio > Unio pictorum. Next base: position 1,809,979 of record JARLTB010000046.1, read on the forward strand.
GGGATAATTGAGTGTTGAGTTTGTATCAATAATTCAGTACATAAAGGGCGATTTAACGGTTTTATTTACGTAACTGATTTAAATAGATCTACTTAGTTATCATCACTGATTTTAAGACCGAATGATACGAATAGTTAAACAGAAAGATAAAAAGCAACGAAAATATATCATTGACTTGTTACAATTGACGTCCGTCCGTCTGTGAGGCTTCATCCGTGTTCCGTCTTACTTCCGGCTTACAAGATAATGCAGAGTTGTGTATCTTTCTTTCCTTTTGTGTATTTCTTTCTGGTGAGTTGTTGTGCTTGTCACTTTCAGAAAATGGCTATCAGAACTATAAATCACTTATGACAATCAAATATTAGTTCTGCAGAGAGAGAGAGAGAGAGAGAGAGAGAGAGAGAGAGAGAGAGAGAGAGAGAGAGAGAAAGAGAGAGACAGTTGAACCCGTCGAAAATCTCCCTTTAATCAGCGGTATTCTATTTTCAACAACCAATTTAATTTCTCCTGCCAAATTTTTAATTGTCCTGTTCATAATTATCACCTAGTTATAGTACAGAAGGTGGTTTCTAACCCAAATAATCAAATGTTTAAAAAAACAAATACAAATTTTCACAATTCCATTTTCTGAATACCCCAACCACCATTCTCCGAAAATTGTGTATTGGTGATTCGAGTTAATATTTATGATAATGGAACTTTATTGATAAAATACTAGTCGTCATGACAAATAGGGTCTTTGATCTAGAAACACGTATTTACTATTAGTATTACGGCGGACAAAGAACAAAATATGTTTTGAAAACGAATACGTTTCACATCATAGTAGGATAATCTTGTTCAAGTTGAGTAAACAAACTTAGTATTTGTGTGTACCTGGGGAAAAAAATAATGTTCATTCTACTGAAACTAGGCTATTCGATTCATAAGCCTCCTTTACTACTGGCGAGATCCATTGGTGTTTAGCTAATATTTATTCTTCGAGTTCTGTACAATGAGAGCACTCCAACTAATCTAGTTCTTCAACGATCAGTAAGCGGATCATCATAAAAATGTCATCATCATGTTGATACAAGTACAACTTAACTTGTCCACTACCAGAAGAGTATATCTTGATTCGTTCAAGATCAGTCGTCAACTTTATGTAATTTCCATGACTGATTGGATCATGAAAATTACATAACTTCCCAGATAATATTTTTTTCAGATTGTCAAGCAACTTGAAATACTGACTGTCATTACTTGGATGAGAGAAAGCTTTTAATTCTCAAAACCTCTCATAAAACATACTTGACTGACTTCATCATTAAGTGTAATGGTAAGTGGTTTATTATTGATAGGTATTTTGTTTTATCTTACCGTTTTTGTTTTCTGTTACAGTCAACGTGTCCATGTACCAATCTTGAGATAAATTTAAATTTGTTTTACTAGTGATATTATGATCGCACTCATGACACAATGAACCTTATAACCGTCATCATACTGTCAATCACATGATATTCTCTGACCAGGAGGTCATCCATATCGAATTTAACTCAACATAGATACGATCGTTTTTCTCTGGCAGTATATTGTAAGTATCGATTGCGGCTTAACAATCCGATTTCGTTGTTTCAAAACGAGTTTATATTGTGTTACATGCGGCTGTCAGTATTACACCTACTCCTTATATTATCATCACGCAAGCACTTAGCGCCGCTGTACTTGACACAATCCCGACCTCATTAGAATAACTGGACTGCTGAAATAGTGGCAAGTTTATTATGAACCGAAGTTTCTGGTACTAGTATTTGTAGTGTTGAATTAGGCCGATAAAATGGCCTTTCACCCGTGATGATATTGATATTGGGGTTAGGGGCTGATTTCACCTATTCATTACGAGCTGCAGCTACCGTCTGCTGACGGATTTTTGGTGATATGTATTTCCTCAGCAAATAATATGCTTTGTAACTTGTAAATCAACCTGGAATATCACAAAAATCTGTCGTGTAGCCATTTTGAATTTCGCGCTTGATATGGCTGTCACCCAGTACTGGTATGTGTTTAACGTGTAGGCGTGTTTGTTCAAGTATGATTTGCATACAGGAAAATTGCTCATTTTATGAACATGTGATATCATACACATAACATCGTCCATAAGCATGAACACAGATTTGCGGGATTGATTTAGCCGACTATTATTGAATCAGCTCGTACTTTTCATTATCTGGAATAGCCTCAGACACGTTGTTGGAATCTATTACTTGACTTTTCATTATCTGGAAGAGACTCTGATACGTGTTTGGTTGAAATAAATTACTTGTCTTTTCATTATCATAAAGAGCCTCAGACACGTTGAAATCTATTACATGTTTCATTCTCTGGAAGAGCCTGTGACACGTGGTAGAAATATAGTACTTGTCTTTTCATTATCTGCCAGAGCATCTGACTCATCTAAAGAATCTAATAATTGTCATTTCATTATCTGGAACTATGACGGGTGGTTGAATTTATCAGTTGTCGTTTCATTATGAAAATAAGTTTAGTAAAGTTGATAAAATGGCAAAGAATATTTTCAAAATTTATATCAGATAGTAAAATTGATAAAATGTACGGAATGAATCTCTCATTGCAATTTGCATAATGTCTTATCTTTCCCTAACAACCATTATGAATGTTGTATTCATATGTACATACAGTATTACCTTGGCCTAAAAATAATTATGAATCTCTTACTTATATATGCATGCAGTGTTGCCTTGGCATCTCATATTATCATCGAGTAAAAGTCTTGCATGTGACTTGGAGGACTGATCTTGAATACGTGACCTTCCGAATCTGAGTCAAACGCTCTAACAACTAGGAAAACAGAATAGTGAGTCTAGATAAGGAACATCATGAAACATAATTGAAAAACATAAATGTGTATATGTGAATAAAACTGCAAACTGGCTTATTTATTCACTATAGTTAACAAGATATTTACAGGGATATATCCATTACCCAAGTTGATAATGAAAACTGTGAAATGTTATGCATTCTACCAAAAGGGTCATATTGGTACATTTTCTTTGTATTTTACGTTTTAATTAAATGTGTTAAGTCTTTTTCTCCTATTGATCATGCCCAAGAGTGTCTAAACGTTTCTCCTATTATAGTTGGGCAGATAAACGTTTGTGAACTCCATAATCGATTGTGTGTAAAGGGAGACTACTTTTCTAGGTGTATGTAAAGCACAAAGGTTAGTAAAACGACCAGCCACTAAAGTTGACCTGAAATTTATTAATTCCCTTCACAAATGCAAATATGAAGCCTTATGATTCCTAATTAGGAACATATAGTCATTATTACATGGTCAAGTTGTTAAATTGTTGAGTTAATAAATTTAAACACATTTTGTGGATGTGATTCAGTCAAATTGCAAATCTTTTGTAGTATTTATAAACAATGACAAACAAGAAAAACATGTCCTTCTATACTTTAAATTATAGACACATCACATATGAACGAAATAATTTCAGGGTATTGTAGCAGTTATTCAGGTACATATGACTGATCAGCCATAAAAAGATGCATTCATTTAACAAAGTTTTAAAACAAAAGTAACACATAATGTAATATTATTGTCAGGTTAAAGTATACATGTCATTAAAAGAGGTTACTACTGTACATTTATAAACATATTGAAATCTTGATCAAAGATACAACTGTTTAACAAAAATTAAAATTTGCTTTTAGAAACCGATTATAATTGATGATCAGTTGGTTAAGGAGAACCGATTATCGATTATGAATTTGTGACCGATTCCCAAAATCATACCAAATGCACAGATGGTTGCCACATAGATATCAATTGAGTTTCCACATGGTGGTTTAGGTAGAGAAGCAGTTACAGAAACAGAGTGCCAGATGCAATAAGTACATGCATGAACAAGGCATATTACAAAATTATTATCCCTGACACATTTTTAATAAAGAATTGGAATAAAATAATCTCCAATACAACGATTTACAAATCGACTTCCCCCCACTCCAGGGACAAGATCAAACTCAGCTTGGGCAAGCTCAACCTTCCAAGTCACTTTCCTAAGTTTAAGTCCCAACAATTGAGCTGGGAAGCGTTAGTGTTCAGTTTTGAATGTTCAAGTATTTAATTACTGCTTGTAATCAGTGTTCATGTCACTTGCAGGATAATGTAAATATTTGCTAATTGAAGCCACTTTTGAAAATGAAAGACAGGAAATTTACAGATAAACTTCGACAGGCTCTTGGAACGTTGCATCACTGGTGATATAAATGCTGCAGGTACATCCAAGTGAAAAAGTACACAAACCATTACAACAAACCATATTATTGTGGGTTCCTTAGTTTAAATTCACTTACAAATTTCATACAATCCGAATTACTTTCTTCTTTCACTCCAGATGTCTGAGTATTTGGTCTATTTTGTACCTTATGGATGAAATGGGAGGTGGACACAGACAGCAGGAAGGATTGCGATGAAATGGTGTAAAAACAAAACTGGGATTATTAATACATGTATTTGTTATTTTGGTATATCATTAATGGGTACATAGGACAAATGCAACAATGATCCATATTCCAGAAAATCCGTGTTTTAATATATATGGTATTCACACACCAACACACACACACACACACACACACACACACACACACACACACACACATATAACGAAATTTAATTTACATTTATTTATCAGATTAGTAGCAAATATACAAATTAATGATTTGTGCTCCATGAAACCTTTCGTTTTATCTTGTTCCACTGCATTAAGTGGAGAATCACATCACCGAGTTGACAAGAAGGTTGGAGTATTGCTTGTCATCAATTCTACCCTACCCCAACACCGAATACACCCTCCATGTGTACTTAGATAAGTAAAATGGAACGGACGGATAGGGATAATTTCTTAGTTATTACCGGGTATAACTTTTCACTGCAGTGTTATCTGGTTTGGCAAATGTGATTTCTCATTCCCAAATTTAGTTAACAACATTTATTGGCAGTGTTTCGTTTTGTAACAGAGTAGGTAGGACCTTTCAAAATCAAATTTGTATTTAAAAATTCGGATGCCTTTGGGTATTTCCCTGTAAAACGTATACTAGCCGGGTAGTGTACCTTCCGTACCTATCAGTAACTTAATTTCTATCCAGCCAATTCATCAGAAGTTAGTAAATCAAATTACTCTCATATAGGCAAAGTGCGATATATTTAAAGCGTGTAATGTGTTCATTTGTGTTTCGAAAGGTACACTTGTTTACCTTGAACAATTTAGCTACTGGGAATTATTTCCCTTGGGGAAAAAACAAATTCCTAAAATTAGCTTTGTAGCCCAAATCAGTTTCATTGTCATGTATGTGCAGTCTAGTATCTATGAAAATGTGACAAATCGGAAGTAAGGTTGACTTGTTATATTTTGATTTGATATAAAGTGATTCGCATGCTAAAAGTTTAATTTGAGTCACAGGTGCTAGTATCGCTGCTCACAAAATAATCTATCATTTATGCATGTACAATATTTAATGCAGAGAATATGACTGACTGATACGTAAGTTGTAAGCAGCAATACGTGCCTCTGTCATTTAAGTGTTATTGTTTCACATGCATAAAGATAATACTCATACACCACTGTAATGCGATAATTATTCATTTTCTACACGCACATGCACATATGTACATATGTACATCCAGCCCCATATATATATGTTTGTATATATATATATATATATATATATATATATATATATATATATATATATATATATATATATATATGTGTGTGTGTGTGTGTGTGTTGTGGGGTTTAACGCCATTTTTCAGAACACGATAGGCTATACATGGCGGCCAGTATTAATGGTGGATATATATCTGTCCGTTTCTCTATCTGTCGATCTTCGAGATCATCTAGGTAATAAATATTTGTGTTATAAATAATTTCAGAATTCTCATAGAGGACTTTTGCACACATAAATGCTGTATTTACTGCCTTTTCACGATACACTGGTAATACTTTAACTTTCACAGATTCTTACTAATTCTAGTTTGGTAGTAGGTCTTTCATTAATACCAAACGATAAGGAATAAAGAAATGATCTTCAATCAATGCACGTAATCAAAGATATCGTAGCACAAATAAGGTTACTTCAACGATAATCTTTCTGAAATGTAGCTACTTTGTGCAGGGAATAAAATATAATATTCAAGTAGCACTGGGAGCAAGCATGGATTTTTTAATATGCTTTTTTTTCCTTCACATTTTTCTCTCTGCAGCACGGTGGTGTGAATGGGGTGGGACAGAGTAAATGCTTATTTCACACTTGTGCCTCTGTTGTTTTTTATTTCGCGAGAAACTTGTTGATAAAAAGTATTAATGATAATGATGATAATGAGAAGTATGATGCTGACAAATGAAGCTATTATGGTGTTTCAATTATCGAGATGTTTATGGACTTTTTCAAAATCAAATACCATTGTAATGTGATTATTCTAAATTCAGCCATTACAGTTTATGGATTTTATCCTGTACTTTCAGATGACATGTCTCACCAATTCCCGGCACACTTCTGTTCTGTCTCAGAGCGATTATCTCACATCCTGGATAATTGTGGCTACTTTCAGGATTACCGAAATAGGAAGGTTACGGTTGCTAATGATATTGAGGTGTTCCATAACATAGCCAATGCTTTATTCACAAAGTTGAGATGTTATAGATTTGGCAGTAGAGGCGAGGGTTCTACTGGACCAGGTCTTCAGTCAGATACAGACTATCTGTATCAAATTTATGAGATTAAGGTAGTCACTGATCTATCTCAGTGTGATCCAAACATGTATAATTTCCTGATGGTAAAGGACAATCACATCACACTCATCCTGGCTATGTGAAATTACAAATGATAATAATAACACCAGATTACACTCCAGTTCCAGTATATTTCGAAAGAGATACTGAGAACATCATTGCTATTGATTCCTTATACATGACTGTAGTAACAAACACAATACACCATACACTCGGTATTGTAACTGGCCCAGCAATGCATTAGCATCAACATCTCGAGGAGTGTTCCAGTGACGAGGTTTTGTGCATTTAGATGCTCACAATGGCCTCAAGAGGGATATGAATGGTTCATGCGTCACATATTAAATGGATGGCCTACACAAATACATATAGAGAATGCCAGGAACTATGGATGTTTTGTCACACCTGTTGGACATCCTCACAGCTCTGAGTGCCTGGTAGAGTGGAGGTTATCATTTTCAATAGCTGAGAGAGAACTTACAAGATCTTTTGAAGACACCACAATGAAAGTCTATATGCTACTGAAAATGATACGGAAAACGTTTATTGAACCATTTATAGGTGATGCATTTTCAAGCTACCATTGCAAGGTTTGTATGTTTTGGATGAGAGAAAAAATACCACGGGATCTATGGAGTAATCAAAATCTTTTACAATGTCTCATTCTCTGCATCAGACAGCTATACGAGTGGGCAACAACAGGGTTTTGTCCTGACTACTTCATTATCACAAATAATATCTATGACAGAAAGATTATTGGAGCAACAAGAAATACTTTAGTGCAAATACTCGGAAATATTCTCGCCTCCAATTGTACGTTTTTGCTTGGGATACAATTGTGCAATTTGGGGTATCTTATGTCAGATCAGATGAGTAGATTTGACGATTGCATTGATGATTCGTGAGGAATTAGTTAATCATACGCTGATTCTAGACGCTGCAAGTGAATGTAGGTATTCTATACTTCAGTACATTCCACAACACTATTCAGCATTGGTTGATTATTTAGACAAAATCATGTATGCCTCTAAGTATTTCCCATACATCATGGAGTATCCTCTCAAACATGCAATGATGATTCTATGGTCCCAGTTACGATTCCATATAGCCATAATCTGCAAAGAGAATGCACATATTTTGTCCGAAGAGCAAGTAGACTATCTTGTGTCTTTGGCATCAGGTTGCCTCTCTTTTGGTATCAACACTGATGCTACTTCTGTTAGACTCAAACTCTGTGGATTGGAAATGGAACATGGGAATCATAATCTAATAGAGATTTCACTTAGACACATTAGCGAGTGCCAAATGGGGTACGCATACTCTCAAACGATAAATAAATATGTTATTCTCAATTGTAATACTGAATCCTTTATATAAAAGTTACTCAGAAATAAATACAACATTGAGGAGCTGCTGCAGACTCAGACGTCCGTCAGCGTCGTCTATCTACCAACAGAAATGTCAATCACTGCCAAACCACTGAGGATGGAGATGTTCAGGTCAATTGGTGCACCCTCAGAAGTGAGAAAACAGAACGATTTCTGGTATGACTGGGGCGTGGTTGATTCTCTAATATGTCTTTACTTCTTTCAGTATCTGAATTTCTGCAGACAAGGGAAAGAGAGGCACAAAGAAGTTGCTTTGTACAACATTATTCACGTAATTAGGACCGAGCCAATGATTTTACACAGAGACACAGCATTTAATCTTCTTGGTTATTCCTTTATGCAAGAAAATCAGCTAACCAATGCATTCAGATGCTTCATGCAATCCTTGAACATCCGTACTTATCACAACGCTGCAAGATTTTACTTGGGAATTATATTCAATAGGAAGGCACACACATTATATAAACAGTATAAGTGATATTTCCAGCTAGTATTGTACAACATGACAATGAATGTTATTTCATAAGCAGTATTGTCAATATGGTAAACTGTGTTATATCTCTAGTTGTTATAAAAGATCCTAGAGTTGTATGGTTTATTTGTTTGCTTTTTTTAGGATTTTTAACATAGCTTTAAAATGTTTTTAGGCATATCGCTATGATGTCTGCTGTGAGGCAATTTCTAGTGATGTCTAGCACTGGGGCATCATGCCGTAGACATATAGAATGATGTCCCACCCAGTCACATTATCCTGATACCAAGCTGGTTAGTACTAACACAAACCTCTTAATGATGAGCGCCAAGTGAGGCAGCTGTTAGTACCATTTTTGCAAGTCTTTGGTATGACTCAGATGGGGATCACACCCACGACCTCCCGCTTTCGCGGCGGACACTCTAACCACTAGGCCACCAGAGTGGTTAGATTTTATGGTAGTACATGAACTGGTAAACAATCAAAAAATAACTTAGTGAATGCTGTCATTATTAATTTATGTTTGAATGAATACTGCTTAAATTCTGTTTTATTGTAGACCATAAACTGGTTAACAACTAAAAGTGTGGCTAATTTAATGCCGACAATCGTCTTTAATTTATGTTTGAAATGAATACTGCATAAATTGTGAGACATGTTTATTGAGATGCTGTTTAACTATCTGCTCAGTACTTTCTTTTTTATATACAAAAGTAAGGATCATTATCAAATACATTTGGTTTGATTTGTATATATTTATTTTATATTGTGTCCATTACAAATTTATCTTGGATAAAAAGATGTAAAATTGATTTAGTTTTGCACAAAAATTCAATGTTATTCTTTGTTTTTATATATAAAAAACCTCTTTTCATATATGAATTCACCACTTGCAATGATTTCTCCACTTGTAATTTCATCAAACAAAACATACATGTCCAAAGTGTCTTTACAAGTTTGGTTTTACCCCAAAACTTGTAATTATAGGATTTTTTTTTTAAAAAGAATGACATGGTTCTGTTTTCTTCAAGATAGTCCAATTTCAAAATTACTTATTGTGATTCTTAATATAACAAGTATGCATAATATTTACATGAATTATTCAGCGATGTCAGCCTCAAATATTAGGTCTTTTTGATATAAATACATGTAGAATACATACAGTACAAATGTTCCTTGAAAGAAAAGAAATGAAGTACATGAGAACTATATTATTTTTTTAAATAACTAGATGTATTGTGCATATTTTTTTCTCTCATGAATGGTAGAAACTGTTTATGTTTTATCAGGTAATTGGAGCTAATAAACACAAGTAAATGTGTAGAAATTAATGATCATCCAATAGGGCTTTGCTGCTGATACATTTCTTTTCACACTGCTGGCATATACACTACCCTTAGTATTTTGATGAACTTCCAGTTGAACGTTCGCAGAAGAAAATCTCTTTCTATTTCTTTGCTGGCAGTATTTTTGTTGGATGTTTTAACTTCTCTTTGAATTTGGACTTAATCTTATAAAGAATTTTTTTTCCTTGCTGTCAACTTGTTTTTTCTTCTCATTAAAAATAGAATACTAGAGAAATTAATATCAAAATAGAACTACTCTAAGCAAATATTTCTTGACATCCCAAGACTGTATACATGTATTATTAAAGACGCTGCCTCGTTGAAAATAAATGCAATCGTATTCTACCAATAATTTAACAACAGAGCACAGAAGATGTACAAATTCATTAATATCTATTGTTTATTGTTTATGCCCCAACCCCACATATACTTAGTTACACCATGATTTTTATATTCCCCAATGCTACATATATTTAGTTACACCATCATTGGTATATGCCCCAACCCTACTTATAGTTAATTACATCATGATTGGTATATGCCCCTAAATTATATATAGCCTCACAGATTTCTTAGGTAGCGTTGTTGATTTTGTTTCAATTCATTCACTTGGCCAAATTTTTAAAGTCTGTTAGTTGCAGTGGATCACTTTCTAAATTTTAAATAGCAGTCTACATTATTTTACTTTAAGCCAGTTTCACCACATACTACATTATTTTACTCTTAGCCAGTTTCACCACACTCTACATTATTTTAGTCTTAGTTAGTTTCAACACACTCTACATTATTTTACTCTTAGCCTGTTTCACCACACTCTACATTATTTTACTCTTAGCCTGTTTCACCACACTCTACATTATTTTAGTGTTAGCCAGTTTCAACACACTCTACATTATTTTAGTCTGAGCCAGTTTCAACACACTCTACATTATTGTACTCTTAACCAGTTTCAACACACTCTACATTATTGTACTCTTAGCATGTTTCAGCACACTCTACATTATTGTATTCTTAGCCTGTTTCACCACACTCTACATTATTGTACTCTTAGCCTGTTTCACCACAATCTACAATATTTTAGTCTTAGCCTGTTTCAACACACACTACATTATTTTAGTATTAGCCATTTTCAACACACTCTACATTATTTTACTCTTAGCCAGTTTCACCACACTCTATATTATTGTACTCTTAGCCTGTTTCACCACACTCTACATTATTTTACTCTTAGCCTGTTTCACCACAATCTACAATATTTTAGTCTTAGCCAGTTTCACCACACTCTACATTATTGTACTCTTAACCTGTTTCACCACACTCTACATTATTTTAGTCAGACTGTTTCACCACACACTACATTATATTACTCTTAGCCTGTTTCACCACACTCTACATTATTTGACTTAGTTTATTTGTATCTTGGACATGTGTTCTATATTTACAAGCTTGTCAGATGTATCTAAGTTATAAATAAGATGTACGGTATATATCTTTTATCTATCTGAGAAATAAATATTTTAGCAATCATTTCTTTTAGTTGGATATTTTAATCATATGAATTTTGAATACTAAACGTTTATGCAAATTATATATGAGAAGAAATTTGTCATTTTTAAAAGACAAAGAGTGAATTCATGATATTTATATTGAAGTAACATCAAATGGAGAATGGAAAATTCTATAAATATTTCTGGTCAAGTAGTTTTAATATCTGAAAAGTTTGTGTCTGTGAATGTGTGTGTGTGTTCGACTTGGATTTTTAACATGGCATTATCAATTTTACAGGATATAGTAATGTCTAGAACTGAAAGATCATGCCACAGACATGTATCATCATGTCCTACCCAGTCACATTATCCTGATACCAGGCAGACCAATCCCAACACTAACCTCTTAATGCTGAGAACCAAGTGAGGGAGTTGCTAGTATCAGTTTTGGAACTCGTTGGTATGACTCAGACAGGGTTTGAACTTGAAACCTCTTACATCAAAGGCAGATGCTCTAAACAATTATGCCACTGAATCCTGAAAAGTAATGTAGATTTTAATTGTTTCCTCTAGCTCACTAAATGCTTATTTTGTTCTTCCTCCAAGTATAACCTATTTAGGTCCACGCAACAAAACATTTCATTGGTCTTGTATTTTTATATCTGAGAAAATGGTGTAATTAAAAAATATTTGAAGTAGGTGTGTGTGTGTGTGTGTGTGTGTGTGTGCATAATAGTATGAATGTAGGTGAGATAAATTTTAATTTATTCCATTGAGCTAAGAATCTGAATTATTTAATCACAGCACCAATCACCTTGCTTGCATACACCAAGCCTCATATCTAATTAACCATATTCACATTCCCCAAATAAGTCTGGACCATAGTCACTGATATAAACATTTATATAGCAGACACACTCCTGGCATCCCAATAATTAACTCTCATCTACTATATAGTCACTCTGGATTTTTCTGACAGAAATCGAGGCATATTGAAATTAATATTGATGGAAGAAATATACACGAGAAGTGTGGAATAGTTGATCACTGGATCCTACCTGGGGATTAATGTTGTGTATCGGCTAATTATATACCAAGAAATAATATGAAAAAGTAATTTAATTTTGTGTGCTTCCTTTACTGCGAGCCGAACCTATGTATGCAGCATACATTATCAGGTGTCTTGCCTGCATGCATCAATCACGATATGCCATTGACCATTTGCACATCCTCAAGAAAGAAGACTTAGTATAGTCACTGATATGAGCATAAATGCTTTTCTTGAGGTAGTGTAATTAAATGAATCATTAGATGTTTGGGAAGAACAATATAATTTTATATCTTAAACATATTATCTTTCTCTATTTTGTAAATCCAGATATATCAACTCATACAAAACCAGACCACAAAAGGAGTTTAAATGATCATTCAGTTAAAGTTGATATTTTTGGTTATTATTTTGTATTGTTTGGTATTTGGATTATCACGTTCAAAAAACATTATGTGTAGACAACACAATGTCCAAATCTTACATTATTTAAACACTATTTTTAGTTTGAATTTGTTTCCCAATTAGAACCACAACTGATTTATAATGCAAAATATTTGTGGTCATATGTAAGATTTCTGAAAATTTAACGCCATATTTCAGCACGCGATAGGCTGTAAATGGCGGCCAGTATTAATGGTGGAGGAAGAACCTGGGAAAACCCGGGAAAGAACCACTGACCCACGAGAAACTATTGGCAAGCTTTATCACATACCCACAATGGCCAAATCTGAGACTTGAACCCATGCAGACAGAGGTAAGATGGCAGTGATCTGTAACGGAGAGTGCTTTAGACCACTCGGTCCCCAGTGCTAGTGTAGTGTGATTAAGATTACATTTCATAACCTTATTAATCTGGTAGAAATGGACCATACCTTATCCTGGTACAGTCTTACCCGTTTATATCGACATCACTTATATCGACAAGCCACCTATGATGACAAAAAAGCAAAGTCCCAGTCCCTAGGTCAACTATTACTATCAAATTGTCATGCTTATGTCGACGTCGAGATAAAAAATCAACTTACATGTCCACAGAAGCCCTTGGTCCCAGCTGTAACAAATCCTTTGTTTTCTAATCATTTATATCGACAAGATGCCAGTTTTGACCCATACTTTGTTCAACAATTAGTTGATCTTGCAGCCAGGCTTTAATGTCGCGGTCGGAATAAAAAAAAAGAACAACATAGCAGCACATTTTCTCACCACTCTGCAGCTAGTTAAGTCTTTGATCCTGCCGCCTAGCTTGTGGGTCATGCTGTTCAGATGTACTCTTACAATGACAACATGTACATCTGTGGGTCTTTCAGCCACTGAATTTTTAGATTGTAAAAATCAACACAGCTAATTGATCAACACAATTTCCCAATCAACAGGTGGTCGAAGCAGGACTAGCAAGCCCTTAAATTTGCCTGCCAGGAAAGTCCTTTGAAAGTGATCGATGATTAAGTCGTTTTTTGCTGTGAAAGGTTCGTTTTAACTTTATTTAAATTTACGATGGCTACCAACAGCAGTGTAAAACGCAAATTAAATTTACAGTCTCTGAAAACTAAATATCTGGCTGTTAAGGAAGTTGAGGGATGAACATCTCGCAAAGAGGTCTGTGAAATATTTTCACTTAAAAATAACACCTGTTCAGGAAGGGTGAAAGCTGCTGTGTTTATAAGGAAAGACTACGTTGAAGGTAACCGCTCTCACCAAAGGAAGAAGCAAAAGACTGCTACATTTGAAGACGTGTAGGAAGCATCATAATGGTTCAATGAAGCATTTGCGAAACACTTAATGTGGAGAACTTCGCTGCAACAAGTGGTTGGTTCATTAGCTTTAATGTTCGTCATAACATCGGATTCAAAAATATTTGTGGAGAATGCATGTACTGTTGACAGTTTTTCACTTCCCTGTGAAAAGCCCCATCCCCTTGGTAGCCTCAGTAAGATGGGAAGAGACTAACCAAACTTGAGGCCAATTTATGTACATGTAAGCATTTAAATAACAACTATACAACCATGTGCTAATGCCGATGTTGAATATCGTAATGTTTTTCATATCAGGATGTAATCAATGCAATATCTTAGTCTGGATTTTACTACACAAATGTAACCAAAAGGTAATTTGCCAATATACAAGTGTTTTCACACTGATTCTGTCTTCATGTTCTCAAAATTTCCATTGTTTTCTCAAAGTGTAAATGCTATTCACTGACGACAGGTCACCCTTTGCTGACGAATTTTAACTTGTATCTTTTTTCAGCCCCCCTCCCCATCTCGACATCCGCCTATGTCGACAATATTTCTTTGGGCCCGGGGATGTTGGGTAGGACTGTATACCGCATGGTACCCTAGTCCTGCACACTTAGAAAATGGTGACTCTTAACTTATTTTGGTATACAGGAAGACAACTTAGTCCTGCATACATATTTGATTCGACTTTTTAAGCTTATTTTTGTATACAGTATGGCATTCACATCTTGCACACATTTCAGATGAGGCTTTCTAGACTTGTTCACAGACATTGATGTCTTATACATATATATTATCAGGCAGTGATCCACAATGGGAAGAGCTGTAGACATCTCAGCTTCCCTGAGAGCATATAAAAAGATAAAACAGTATCAAGGCAACAATGGTGATGATTACATGTTATTATTCACAGTAATTATTAAAATACTATTGTTAATAGAAATCATTATCTCAGATGGTAAGTAGAACAGTAAACACATTTTAAAAATTTGTATGTTGCATTATTGGTTGTGAGACACACACACACACACACACACACACACACACACACACACACACAAATATATACAAACACCAAACAGAACAGAAAATTATATCCCTGGATTTTACAGGAGAATGCTTGAGAATTATAGGCAGAATTAATATTTAATACAAATAATTGTAGATACCTTAAGATTTTAAACTAAAGGTAACACATTCATATCCTCCAAAATTCAATACACAGTAATTACAATTACAAAACGAAAAGTGAAAAGTTTTGTAAGGCTTCTTAACAAGTTAAGTTCTGTTCTGAATATGGTGCAATTATGAATATTGTTCTATCATGCCATCATAATTAAAAATGTTTCAATGAAAACTAAAAATTAGAAATAATACTCCTGAAACAGTTACATTCTTCTCCACCTTAAATTAGCAACTACTTGATTTCACATCTAAGGGAGATAATGTGTTTTCAGCCTATACCAACATGAAGAATTAATTAACATGGTCCATAACTATGTATAAACTGAAGTAAATATATATAATCTTCAGTATATGGCATATCAACATGCTTTAGTATTCACACAAAATACATGATGTTAAAGTATAAAGGAATTTAAACTAATGTATATTCAGGTCTATACCATATGTAGGATTATTGAAATCTTTTTCACGCCATGGCAATTCAGATTCAAAACAATGTTAACACATACCATTTTCAATTCATAAAGGTGTTGAATATTATCTTTAATTCTCATTGCTAATAATAAATTGTGAATTTGTCTTATAGTATAAGTGTCATTTATTTTTGATTTGAACATTTGATAAATACAGAATATTGATTGGTTTATATTATAATATATTGTATTATATGATATTATATTATATTATGTTATGTTATATTATCTTTTTATACTTATTGCTATATTTAAATTGTATATATAACTTAGTCGATCCAAATAT
This sequence comes from Unio pictorum, assembly GCA_030141615.1. Classification (NCBI taxonomy): domain Eukaryota; kingdom Metazoa; phylum Mollusca; class Bivalvia; order Unionida; family Unionidae; genus Unio; species Unio pictorum. The sequence continues at coordinate 1,826,206 of JARLTB010000046.1, forward strand.
TGTCATAAGCCTGCTTCTGAGCCTCATTAAGCAACTTGATCTAACAGATAATCAATCATCAGCTTCAGAGGTATATGGAAGGAAGCCATAATGAATTCAGTGTTTTATCATGGTGCTGAAAACAAACTCAGATATTAATCAGTGATTTTTTTAAGGCTAAGTGATTCTTTTATTTGAAACATGAAAATCATTTTGTTCTATTTGGTGGATATATTAATTTTAATGGGAATATGAGACTGGAAAACAATATTATAATTCATTTTATGATTCTGGTGAGTAGTGCAATAAACCATACATGTTAATAATGTAATAACTTTATGATGTTGTTAAGGGGTTTATTGTCATATCTCATTGAAAGATAGGCTGCAAATGGCAACCAGTATAACAAGTGGAGAAAGAACAAATGGATAACCCAGTGGAAAATTAGTGACATAAGCTTACGGCAACTTTCACACAAGCCTAAATGCAGATGATGTTCAAGAATCAGTCTTATTATAATCCCATGGTTGCCATATCATATGTCAGAGAGTCATCCTATCTATTTAGTCTAAAGTCATCTGTTGACAAATGCATGCTGCTATGTTTCAGTCATGAGGAGTAGCAATAACAAGATTTTCTAGATGACTGTATTGGCAGTCATTTTGGATGTCAAATGGTCACCATTTTAATTTAGAATTGTACCAATATTATAAGTAATCTTTTGTTAAAACCCACTGTCAGAAGAACATTCTTCTGTCAAGTTATTATAACAAGATTTTATTTCAACATGTTCAGTGTTCATTCAGATTGGCAATGCTATATGCAATGACACAATTTGTTGAGTGGTCAAAGGGAGACAATTCAAAAATAAATTCTACTTCAATATTTGAATGACAGATCTACGTTAGTACAGATAATAAAATCTCATCTAAAATTAGTTTGCTGTGATTTAAATAGACATACACTAGTACTGTTCAATGACTGATTTTCCATTTTTATAGCTGATCCATGTACATTGTAAAAAGAAATCTGCACAATAATCCATTGGAACCAAGATGGCTTTCATGTGCCTGGAGTGACACCAGTACTGTTCAATGACTGGTTTGCCATTATTATAGCTGATCCTTGGATATTGTAAAATCAAATCTGCACACATAAAATAATCGATTGGAACCAAAGGCTTCCCTCTGTATGCAGACATTATTAACACAATAGGCATACTTAAATGAGTACAAAATTCAGTTTCCTGGGTTGGCTTGCTTTGTAATAAAATAAACTTTGTATTTCATATCCTGTCAGTAAGCTTAAGCAATGAGTTTATTTTTCGCTGCCAGTTGTGTTTATTCACCACATGGCCTTCAATTTCTATGTCATATGTAATCATAATTGATACAATCGGGCATTGATGATTGCAGGGTAAATAGTATACACAACAATAACTTGCTTTAATAGTACTTTTGTACCGAGTACAAGCGAAACATTATCTTTTGCACTCACAGCGTATATTTTGAAAGTATAATTTGTATTTGCATGATACCAGCATATAGGTAACCTGAATATAATACAATACAGGTCTTACACCGTATGAGGCATGAAATGCAGGTGAATTCAAGCAATTGTTTAATATTACCATCTCGTCTGTAATTTGTTCCCAGACATAAATAATCGACACAAATACAAGGATGCATATACTAGACAGTATCCAATACATATACAGAGTTCGTGGAAATTTATTTACTTTAATAAATTTCACATGATGAACAAAAGAAGGAATTAATTATACCAATGCCAGTTTAGTTTCTTTCATTGTATTTTTTAATAAGTGTTTTGTTTATTTATTTTATTGGCATTGTGAAGTTGGGGTCACAAATTTAACACAAAACTATTTAGTTTCTTACGTCTTGGGACAAAGAAGCTTATGAGAACACAGAGCACAGATAACTAATTAATTTTGCATAGGCCTTAATGGTAAAGTTTCTTAAAAGATAAATGTATTATCACGGTGAAATTTCAAGAAACAAACATATCTGTTCATAATGTGGGACAAAGGTCAAATATGGATATCACAATATAAGAGACGTTGTTTGGCACATTTTCAAGAATATCTGTCGTGTGGAATTACAATTGCAATCTGAAATTTGGGAATTCCAAATAAGTTATAGTTTGTGGTACATTTCTATATACATAATTAACAAATATAAAAAGATAACCTAATTCAAGTTATTAACTTAATAGCTGTCAGATTATGTGGCCAAATAGGAAAATGCAATTATTATTTCATATACATATAATAATAATAATGAGGACTTTGTATAGCGCCTAATCTTTCGAAGCTCTAAGCGCTTTACACCATCAATAATGATATGACTACACTACAGAAAAACAAATGAGAAAAACAATGACATTGGAAAACATAAAAACATGCTGAAAACATATAAGATACAAAACACAATTAGGTCTGTAAGTTTGTCCTGCTGTGGAAACAGGTGAGTTTTAAGAGCACTCTTAATAAAAGAGACCACTGTGTCTTTGTCTAATTTCAATGGGGAAGTCGTTCCACGTCGCCGGGCCCTGGTATGCAAACGAAAATATTCGCAAGCCATGGTTCCAAGTATGTGATGACAATTAACCAACTGCATGGTGCACTGTACATTGGCTGCAAATGGTGGCACTGACATAAAAACTATCTAAGTTTAACATTGAAAGTATGATTATGTACCAGAGCAAAGCCATTCCATGTGTATAGAGAGAAAAATATTTGTGAAAACATAGATAGGCTCTGGAATATTGATCATGTGTTAATCCAATCAGGTCGTGTGTTCCCTTTTACTCGATCATGTAGAAACAGTTTTCAAATTTAAACAACCTAACTTTGATAGGATTTGGGTGCTTGCTTTGGTGGATTTTCAAATTTACCTGTGGTTTACCCCTGAATGATTTATATTATACATGTATTCAAATTGTCTTTAACATTCCAATTTCCTTAATAAACAGACAACCATAGTAAGAGTGAAAAATATTGCCATCCAACTAGGTAATCACTGTAGTATAGGGGAGATAAGTTGACTAACTGCACAAACAGTTCTCTATTATTTATTATAATTGTTTGCTGTTATCTTTTGAATTATATACCAATTATGTGTTTCACACTTACAGTGTGAAATAGTACATCGGAAGTGTATGCATCGTTACATTTAATTAACAAAGAATTATGTTAATCTGCTTTAATGTGCAAATATGTACACAAAAAATTGCTGAATATAAACAGTAAACAGCCAACACGTCCAATAAATATGATATTTTCAATGCTTAAAACACTGGCTTGACAACTCATTTCGGCTTAAAAAATGAAATACGTAGGTTCTGAGTGAATCACAATCAAGTTTGTCAGTGACAATGCTTGGAGGTATCACTGGTAAACAACTTTCCAGTCTTATCACTACAATATCTACAGTGAGACAGTTTATAGTGATATCTAACACTGGGGCATAATGCCGCAGACACGTTGCACGATGTCCCACCCAGTCACATTATCCTGACACCAGGCCGACCAGTCTTAACACTAACCTATTAATGCTGAGGACCAATCTAGGCATCTGTTAGTACCATTTATGTAAGTCTTTGGTATGACTTGGCCTGGGATCGAACTCATGACCTCTCGCTTCCATGGCAGACACTCTAACCACTAGGCCACCAGAGCGGTTACGGTTATGTCATTCAACGCCAACTATTTTTCAAATCTGATTATCCATACCTTAAAATGGCAAGTATTCACATCATTATTATTCATATACATCGATGTTCTTTTGCAAGGTCTTTTTTTGACCCCAATTTTGTAAAAAGTCTGTAAATGATAGATACTTTTTTGAGGTATCTTATGTTAGGTGCAGAGCATTCCATAATCTGGAATGAAGAGACTTTAGTTATAGAAACTTAGTGTTAAAATTTGAAAAGAACAATTTACATGTATATTTAATTTAAAGTGAGTGTGTATACATATGGCTTGTACTAAATACATTGTGCAAGTTTTAACAATCGAGACTTGGAAATATTGATATAATTGCAAAAATGATTATAAGTTGAACCTCTTGGCAACATGTGAGATTGTGTGAATTTCTACCAAGGTCGTATTTTGTATTTTCTAATGTTTATAAATGTGATGTACATGAATGAAAATGTGACTGTTGTGATTAGATAATTTACAATTGTCTAGTTCCAGCAGAGTTATCTCTCTTGAAAGGAATAGAGTACCTGATTCTGTCAAAGTCAAATTAACAATCTAACATTATTCTCTATAACAGTTTGTGACATGCATGCTTAGGTAGGTTAGAAATTATATTTATTTCACAAAGCATTAGCATTGAGGTCAATGGAAAACAACTGGTATTTGATAACAGCTCAAGTGCACAGTTGTCTTGTGAACTCTTACCTTATCTTTGCCATTCGTGTTGTTGCTAATTTTGCATTTGTTTCTGGGGCAACTTCATTAACTTAGTATCTGTACACAATCACGATGTTTTCCTTCTTTCTTTCTTCTGTTCTTCATTTAAATCACTATAGTAAACTGTTAACATAAAATAGAATACTTAACCAATATATATATATATATATATATATATATATATATATATATATATATATATATATATATATATATGTGTGTGTGTTTTAAAAAAATTGATAATAGATATAAGGAATAAGTTGACCAACTTTACTTTAATTTACTGACATAACTGGTAGTGGAGAAACTGGAGATCACATGTACAGGGTAAAATTCAGAATGAGGTTGTCACCCTCCGATCTGTTCATGTGCAGCTGACATAGGACCCTGCGTATGATGTAATACATTTTTAAATAGTATGACACACACGGTCCTTTGTCAGAATGGGTCATGGGGGTAATCTGATGTAACTGTGTATCTCACTATTAATTCTATTCTTTAGGATATTACTTTTTCAACACTGTGCACACATCAGCTGCCAGTGGATCAGTTCTGACTTTTGGCTACTCGAAAAAATTTCATTCTTCTTTTGACCCATCAGAAACACACCGGGCTACTCTATCCCATGAGTGATGCTGCTTTCTATGCATGAGTCAGTAATTTAGAAAATGGTAGTAGGCGATGGATACCCAAGTTTTCCTCTGACAGGGAATAATACTAAATATGTTGTTCCAATAGTTGTTTTGTTTGTTTTGTCGACATGGCCTGAAAGAAAAGTTCAGCCAAAGAAACATTAATAATTACTAGCGAGTCAAATCTGGTCTGAGGGTAAAACGTTCATTCCGATATGTGCTCTTGGCAGTTGGTATCTGATACCAGTAATGTCAGGAGGAAGAAATAAAATCAAAGAAAAAAGATGTTGTTGTAGCTGTATAAGTATGAAACATTTCAACCATGTAATCAAATGCAATATTATATTTATATATATAAATGGCTATTTGGGTATTAATTCTTCTTTGTAAATATATGTTTTACATATTTTTAAAGATGTAGACAAAATAACATAAAGTATATTATAGACGCAAATGTGCAGGAATTTATTCCTATATTAAAGCAAAGTAAAACCAGGTAAGTTATGATGAAAGCCTAACTGATATACCTTCATGTATTTTTGGCATCAAAGTTGTGAAAGCATTTTCTTTACCAGATATCACAATATAATAATAGATTACGTGCTGCATAAGATGAAAAACAAACACAAGAAGGAAAACGGAAACATTAATCATCTCAAATGAGTGAAGCCTTTCTAAACTTGTAGAATACATACAGATTTTTTAATGATTTAAATCTTATACAATCTTTATTATCTCTATGTAACATTAAATGTTCAATAATTATTAAAGTTTCATAAACCCAAGGTAACATGAACTATACAGAAATTATTGAATAATGATACAAATTCACTTAACTGTGTAATGTGGACTCTACAAAAATTATTTAATAAGTGTAAACGTTATATTAAGATTGTGTAACATCAGTTGTACAGTATTGATAAAATTATTGTGCTAGTAATAATTAACATCATAACATTTTAACTTTAGATCCACAAACTATATTGGTGGGAATTACAGTTTGTTTATATTAATGATCAAATAAACAAGGCTGGAGTATATCACACTTTCAAATTCACTTTAAAATCTGTCTTTAGTAAAATAAAGACCTGAACAATCAAACCTTTTCGTACAAGAGATCACAAGGTCATCTGTTAAATAAAAATACACCACAATTCCAGAGAAAGACCATACAATTGACTGTCAGAAAAGATTTTTAAAAATCAAAAAAAAAGACCATTTCTTCTTGTCACCCACTGACTTATGAAACCACTCTGTGACATCCTTGAGCAATAACAAGATTTTCCAGAATGTTAAAGTGGCAGCCATATTGGATGTCAAATCTTAATCAATTTTATTTAGGACCAATTGTGATGAGAACACACTGGAATAAAACTCATGTCAATATATCCATTCTTTAAATGGTTGTCCGTGGGCAACAATCTTTGAAAATCTGATTGCTCAGTACAATTATTGCAATTGCCAAAAGGACTACTGTAAATTCAATTTGATTATAATCAAAATTATTCTTATGTCATATATATAGCTAGCACAAATTACATATTGTACTTGTACTTGTAACTCACCATCAATCCTGCTGATGGAAAAGGCGTAGAACAAGTTTAAAAGCACATTGAATCTATTTCAGATCAGCAATTATAAGATAGACTTGAGCTTCTCTTATTTCCCTGTACCTTGTTGTCTATCAGCTTTTTAGTGGTTTGCCACTCCTAACAAGAAACATATCCATGTTTATCTGGGTTTACATCATTTGGGTTGATGTAACTGTTAACCTGATATAAGTAATTTGTTTTTAAATAGTCTAAGAACTGTAAAATTTCCATTTGGGATTTCTTTTCAATTATTTATACTTGCCATATTTATTTAGCTAACATAAGCTAACAGAAGCAACTATTACAAGCTTTACGGTACATTTTTTCTACTAGATTATAGGCATTCACTGTGTCAAGCCAAAGATGAAAGAAACCACTACCAAATACCAGTGTCTTGATAAAAGACAAACAGTTGCAAGTCTTGTATTTTGATAGGTTCATTATATGGAATGTAAGTATGGACAATGATTAGAAAAATCAAATATTGACTAGCAGACAATTGCGTATTAGTGTAGCCTCCTGAAATTACCATCTCCCAACACTTAGCGATTATACTGTGATAATCCTGGCAATCTGATATTGGTACCCCCAGGGACAATACAGGGATCAAACAAATAAAAAAATAACCAGATAAATAAATAACATTCTATTATAGTTGTAAGAATTAATTTTTCAAAAAATATTTAAGGATTGCTTGATGGATCTTTCCCATTGATTATAAAGGCTCCATGGCATTAATGTTTAGTTCTCTGAGGCAATGGATGTTTCTACCACTGTTAATTCACAGTGATAACAATATTTTCATTATGTCCCTTATTAAAGGCATGTTGGACATAACAAAAATGAATGGAATCCAAACTGAGATTGTCCATTCTTTTCAACTGCTGAGTTGAGCCATCTCTGATATCATTAAGCGAAATTTTCACACTAACCAGTATGACTATCATTTTTTATGTAAAAGCTGCACCATGATAATTTACAACCAGTGTTCTAGTGAAAACCCTATGTCAATATGACTTTCCAGAAACTCAAGATGACTGCTGTTGGAAGTCACAGGCATCACGTTCATTACGGACGAATTATCTCTTTTTTCTCACCAACTAGAAAATGGGATGAATGAGGGTGTTAAGTTTAATAGAAGTAGTATAGGATTAAGTTGATATAATAAACTTGTGTTCAGGTGGACAAATAATGAAGAAAAAAGAGAATCTGCCTTCGAATCTGATCTCCCTCTCACCTAGGAAAGCCATGGAAATAACACAGTTGCAGATGAGAAAAATGATTGAAACACATATATGGATAACATTTACATCATTTAAAACAGATCTAAGAAAGGATATCAACTGATATTTTCATTCCTCCTATGCATAATATTTAAAAATAATATTAAAATACTTGAAAATTATGTCAGAAAATAAAAACAAACTCATTATATAAAAAGTTGTCGGTAAAATTTGTATACTTGTTCAAATCCTGCACAATTGTGTATGAGTGATTTTGATTTTTAATGTAGCTTTAACAAGTTGTCAGTCATATGGCTACAATGCCTGCAATGTGGCAGAATATAGTGATGTCAAGCAATGAGGTATCATGCTCCAGACATGATGTAGTATGATGTCCCAACCAGTCATTCTATCCTGCCACCAGGCTGACCAGTACTAAACATAAACTCTTAATTCTAAGCGCCTCCTAGCGAGGCAGCTGTACCATTTTTATACATATTTGGTCTGATCTGGCCAGGGTTTGAAGCCATAACCTCCAATATTCAAGGTGGGTACTTTAGCAAGTAGGCCATCAGAGCAGTCCATAAATAAAAAGTGGCATTAAACCCCAAAAACCCAAACTTTGAAAATTATCATTTTAAAACAAACCCATATATATTCTACATTATATAAGATTTTCTATCATAAGACAATGATTATATATATATATATATATATATATATATATATATATATATATATAAACCTAATAGAATAAATATCCTGATATATGTTTATCGTACAAAGCGGTCCGTGGAAGTAAAAGTTAATATTTTGCGAAGTGTTCAAAATATTCAAAGTTTGATTTCTATACATTAAGAGAAGGTAATAATAATAAACACAGTAGGTCTTAAGCTACCAACAATTTTGAATATATCCATTTATGTTTCATATTTTTGAATAACCTCTTTTTACCGTACGAAGCCTTAATTAACAGGTACTATCACGTTGTTTCAGCCATATCTGCAATGACCGTTGCTAAGGCAAAGTTATCCCTCACATATTTTGCACATTAACCGAATTGTTGTTCGCTAGTGTGCAAAATTGGATTTAATTATTGTAGGTCATTTCACATATATATCTTGATTTCATTCAGATAAGCAAAATTTTGTTTGTGTTTCTTCTTATAAAATGAATCCATTCAATTTATTCAAATGAAGGGTGTCATGGCAAGATTATACCTTTTTGTATTTAGTCCTAGACAGCTCTATTCAAAATGGATAAATATATCAATTGTACTTTATATTCTCTACATATATTTCTCAGTACTGACCTTTCAACTGTGACAATCAATAGAAATCACATGTTAATGTAAAATACTTCCAACGATGACTTCACAGTGAAGTTCTTGTGAAAGGTTCACTGGCACATTTGTGAGAGGATACAATGTAAACAGAGCAGCATGTAAACAGAACAGTTTTCACTTCTGGATCATTATAAAGGCCTTATTGCTCAATGTGCAGTGTCGCCAATATGTACACAGACAACCACTCAAAGATCATATTCTCAAGAATAAATAATTACCTTTAAATCCCTACCAAAAATGCACACATATAACTCTTCTATCACCACCAAATTAAGAGGAAAAAATGGTTCTAAAATGGATACTGAACTGGAATTACTAATTGTGATGCGAGTCCAAATGTTGGTCATAGAAAAAGGTCCACTGAGTTATCTCCTCCTTATTATGGCACTTTACAAATATATTTCATTTCTGAAATTAGTATATTTTAAGCATGGCTATATTCTATTGAAATAATTTATTTAAACATGAAACAGTTGTAATGAAGATCCAGCAGTTGTGTTAGATTTCATGAAAATAAATATGGGGTCGATAAAAGGGTACACACATTCCTCAGCAGGCTGACGATACATCTGACTTGGTATAGCCTTCATTGTTTGTCCTATTTGAAACTAGAACTATAAATATGTTTTCCAGCATTATCAAGAGTTATAGACTTTGTTAATTTTTCTGAAATTAAGTGGGATCATGATTTTCTGAAAATTGACAAAATGCATTTTGAGAATTGACCACCCACACCCATTTTATGTCCTGAAATCACAAAAATCTACATCACAGAGACAATTTAGACTTAATTTTTTTTATCTTTCTTTGATGCATCTCAATGAAAAAAAATAGCTTGATTTATTTGCAAAAACTTGTATTTCAATTTTCATGTCCTATATCTACCAAAACATAAATATGAGGGACAATGTCAACTGTTGTAAAATGTATGACTAGGACGAATTATTGAAATTTTGTTTTCCTGAGTATATTTATCACATCTGTCATATACTAACTCGATATGCTATACTGCTTCGTAGTAAAGGAAAATATATTTGACAGGTAACATGGTTTTAAAAAGATGTTGCCGAACGATAATAGGAAAATGCCAATTCATTTTCACATACACTTAACGTCCATTTCATCATATATAAGCATAGTCCGTGTTTAATATAAGCAACTTCCGTAACGGAAACTATTAATTTATAGATGATTTAATCCCATGGTTAAATGCAACAAGCACCTGGCAACTATTTAGTGATTAATGATAGGAAATTCTGCTTAGTGCTGATCTGCGCCATTGTTGTTGTTGATGTTGAGGAAATCCCATCGATTTGTGCACCCTTATGATATTCGTAGATGTAATGTAAATCATTTATCGTTAGGTTTTAAAACATTCTATTTAAAAGTTAACTTAAAACTATAATATTATTAAACTGTTTTATGTTGTATAATAAAAGAATATTCATTCTCCTTTATAAATAATAATATATATTAATAATATAATGATAATAATAATGATGAAGATGATGATGATGAATATGATGATGATAATAATGATAATATAAATAATACTATAATAAAAATACTTTGACTTTGTACAGTGCTATAATCTTGAGAACCAACAGGCTCTTTGTAATATATCTAACACATACATACATTAAAAAAACGACAAGATTACAACAACAAAAATATAACCCAAGCACAATTAAATAACAAAACAAAAGCATGCTAACAATAATTGGACAGAAAACATTCTAAAGTCTTTAATACCTTTTACATCATTTACAGGAGGGAGACATAAACAACATTATGTATATTATAGATACATAAAGGGCGAGGATTTATATTGTAAAATAAACCGATGTAAAATGCACAATTAAGTCGGCAAGAAAAACATAAGGGATACACGTTTACATTTTGCATTAAACGTATGAAAGCAATTTATTTAATATTAGATTGTAAGCAGTGTAGGAAGAATAAAATAAATATAAATAAAATGACAAAAGTTAGTATCAACTCCCTCATGTGTTTTGTCGACTTGTATCTGTTGAATTATGGTTAGGAAAGAATCCGCTACTGGAAACATTTCTAGCAGATTCATTATATATATATATATATATATATATATATATATATATATATATATATATATATATATATATATATATATATATATATATATATATATATATATATATATATATACATATATATATATAACCAAATTACGGCATATAGAAATAAAGAAGTCGGTAAAACTTCAAGATCTTTGAAAGTCAATAATCTTTTGTTTCACTTTGTGTGTGTGGGTGTGTGTGTGTGTGTGCAAAACGAATCATATCAGTTTGTTTCCAGACATTATGACATTTATGAAGCGAAAGTACCTTTAACTAATCAAGTGTTAAAGACAATTCTGATTCAGTGTTTGGTGCGAAATTAAATATTGGAAATTGTTATTTCAAGTTTTGTTTGGAATTAAAGAGATTAGATATTATTATTTTTTAAAAATAATAAAAACAAAATATGGAATTGGCATTTAGAAAGCTTAACTTCGGAAGGAAGTGCATATATATATATATATATATATATATATATATATATATATATATATATATATATAGAGAGAGAGAGAGAGAGAGAGAGAGAGAGAGAGAGAGAGAGAGAGAGAGAGAGAGAGAGAGAGAGAGAGAGAGAGAGAGAGAGAACCAGAAATAGTTTCCAGAGACAAGATTATTTCCAAATGTCAATCTGGCACTATGTTTTGAATCTAAAGTCTGATAAGACTGATTAGAGAGCTTCATCTCTCCCAACGTGCACTTACTGTATAAAGAAAGGGCGCGTTATTTCTGATTGTTACGAGTTGAAAAATAGCAGCCGAATAATGACGGAGCTATCAAACCTGTCTTTATTTCAAAGACGTCAAGGTAACGGTCTTCATTGATCAATGATTAGGTTAAACAAACTCAGTAGATTCTATGTTGGACTAATTAACATTCAGATCAGTAATTTCTATATCACTTTCGGTTGTTGTGACAATCCAAACCCAATTAAAATATTAAGAGACTCAGTAGCGTCTTTGTTATCTGTCAATTTCCAATGCTCTGTTCTTGTTCAGGAAGCAGAGTGCGTTTTTTATGTTCCTCTACAGTGGATTAATTTTAGACTATGTTTCTGGATCTGTGACTGTCGGAGAAGCGACGTTTTATTATCTATAGAAGATTATCCTATATTACAAGGTAAATTGATCCTATTGAGAATTATATGCCTGATTTTTATCTTACTTGTGCAGTTACCAAAGCAATGATAAAAATAACTCATGAGTATGATCTCGACAAGGAAATTATTCTTTACGCTGACATATTTGTTGATGGGACCTGTGATGAGGTCACTTTTGCACCACGTATTGATCATTCAAGCGGTGTTGATTATAGCGATCTTCTTTTAACTAGCCATTTTTTTATTCTAATCGGGGTGACAAACGGCGATCACTGATTGTCGAACAGGAAGACGAGCCTTAAATTAACTGTTTGCTTAAGTGAGCTATTAGCGAAACGAAAGCCACACCAGTTCCAGATGGTTACTTGGTGAATAAGGGCTTCTTATAATAATATGCATTTTATGAGAAAATGATGACGACATGAGGTATCCAGATGTGACGAGTGGTGAGTGAGCTATCATATTATAGTTCCGAGGTTATATTATTATGAAATCCTTAGTTTAGCCCTTGAAGTTGTCTTAACTGGTCGTGTAATAAACAATTCGACAGATCACAAGGTCTTGAATACATTGCATTGGTAGCGTAAAAATCTGTTTCTACACGTTTAAGACTTAACAAATCTGTCCATTGTGATCGATGTCAACATGTATTTCTGGACATTTCCCACAAGTAATGAAAGAATTAGGCATCCAACAGTTTAGACCGTTTGCATATGAATTTATAAGTCATCGGGTTTTGTTGAGATTTCATCAGACATTGAAAAGTACGATTCGGTCATATTTCTGAAACAGAACCAGCGTTGTCAAATACAATTTGGATCAGAAACTTTCACTTGAACAAACACATGAAAAAAAAGGTACAGACCCCACCCGTCATGGAAACGTCTAGCGTCACGGTTTTTAAAATCACTCTGGGAACATCTGGCGTGAAGGGGGATTTTAGCATGGGGAATATTGGGACTGTCTAGGGACAATGGAAAGAGGAGAGGTGTGTTGACGTCATAGTACGGAAGATTGGTATCAATGTCGCAAGAATGGTAGGAACATGTCTGCACCGTGATAACCTCAGTTGTGAGTAGATATAAACTCCCAATATTTATAGAGTGATAGAACACATACATACATACATACATACCATAAGATACAGGGATAAACATTTCACATTAGTTTGTGGTTTGAGGCAAAGAAAGCAAATCATCAGCTCCTGATTTTTTCCAATGATTCCTTTCTTTTTCTTCTTTTCATCTTAGGGAATCCATCAGAATGTACATTGGCTCTAAACATTTCCTGAACTTTTATCCAATTCTTTTAAAGTTTCTCAAAGTTCTATTCCTTCTATTTATTTTCATTTTCTTTCTTTTTTCTGCCCAGATGTTTATAATTTTCTTGACTTTTACTTCCAGCATCTTTCTCATCATGTCTTCAGATTTCTGTATCTGGTCTCCTCCCCAATTTACAAATGACAACTCTGTCCAAAACAACACATCTTCGACAAAACACCGGACGTTCATGACACCATCAAGGGCCTCCTTTAAAATTCCAACTCTCACATGTTGTGGATGAATAAAACATCTCATTTTTTTTACTTCCTCCAGTAGCATACTTTCAAGCAGATATCTACCCACTTTTAGAATGTGCACAATGTCATGGCTATACCTGGATATTTTAATTTTTCAATCTTTGCCACTACATAAGCCACGTCCATTAACCGAAACCAACCGTGTCTCAATTCGTTGAATAACTCAATGGCCATCTTCGTTCTGCTTGTTCCAGAGTATGGCGAGAATGACGGACGCTTGAGTTTATATATGTCAAGCACGGCCGTGAAGGTAAACATCCCTTACACTCACTTCATATACGATATACTATCCACACAGATGAGAAGGACCACCCCCACAAATACAGTATAAAAAACCTTAATATCTACAGCAATACAGAAGTGAAGGAAAACAAAACACATAAATACTTTCCACACAGAAAGGGGGTTAACAAAACACAAATCAACTATACACACAGAAGTGAGGGGGAATAACAAACTGCAAATATATTCTCTTAAACCTCACAATCTACTAGCCACACAGAAGGGAGGGAAAACGAACCACGTATATACTAAACACATAGAAGGAGGGAGGGGGAAATAAACCATACATATACTATCAACATAGAAGGGAGGGGAAAATCGAACCATAATATAATATCAAAAACAACACAATGTACTATCCGCAGAAGGGAAGGAGAAAACTCCCACAAATGAACTATCCAGACACGGGTAGCAGAAGCAAACTCGCACGCACACACACACACACACACAGACACACATACACACTATCCTATCAAGCAAAGAGTGAGTGTTTATAATCACACTACTCTACTCTCATACCAATTGGCAAATTGAATAGTATTTTTTTAGAGATATGGTTAGACCTGAGGATGGCTGTTTTTTTAAAACTCAAGATGCAGCTCCAAGTCCAAATTTTCTTTTTGATGGACTGATAACGGCTTCTGTAAGTGTATTCTCACCAATTATCCTCGTCTAAATTGGATTCTTCTTCCGCATCCATTTCTAGCACGTCTAGTAGGCGACGAGCATTTTCCAGATGCATCTGGAGTTCAATCAGTATTTGTAGTCTACACATCTTTTTAGGTGTTGACGAATCAACGGTGTGTATCCAGACTCAATCAATTAATTATTGAATTTAAGTGCTATACGTCTACTAGAGACATGGAGGAATGTTTGATTTCTAGCACTGCTAGATAGTTAATTTTCCCTGGGGGAATGAATTAGAGCCACATCTCCCAGGCATTTATGTATCCAGACTGACGAGTGCTTCTCTTTATAAACTATAAGCGCGAACGTGAAGGAAATATTCCCTGATAACAACACTTAATAAGGTTCATATAATAACCCCAAAAACACACAGACCTAAAACAATTACTCACTTACTTATTTAACCGAAAGACAATAACTACAAAAAAACAAATAGACTATTTGAGAAGCTACGGAAAGGAAGAGCGTATAGGTCTACCAAAATCAAACAAATGAAGTTCTTATAGACATACCTCTATTTTGTTTCACATAAACATACAATGTTTGGCAATTTAATTTGTATCGCTTTTTAGATTAATGTGTCAGCCTTGAAAAAGGCTGTTTTTTATCGACGAGGAGTAATGACAATCTTTTATAGTCTAAGATTGCGTCCCCGTGTTGCGGAAAGCATTCCCACATGATAAAGTCTGCTTCTTCGGAAAGAGCTCTTTTATGTCGACACGGTATTCCACAAATCCTCTGCCTGGTTCTTTCTGTTGTTGCCGCTGTTTACTCTCCTGCTTATAAAGTTCATTATTATTTCTCTTTATTAATTTCTTCTCTGAAGAGTTCTTCTTATTTGTTTCTTGCACAGGTTATCATAAGTTATCAATTCAATCCAGACTTTGTGCTTGAAAAGGTCTAAAAAGTAACCGTTTCTTCCCTTCTTTTCTTTTCTTCACTCTGAGACAAGAGAGATTCTATGTGATCAATGGTGGAGAGTAATGATCAATCAAGTCTTTATACCACTGATATAAGACGGTTTCATCTGAGATGAGACTCCAAGCTTAGGCCATATGCTCATCCAATGTTTCTTCTTGACTCATCATCAGACATGTATCGTGTTGAACTTGACTGGGATGATCATTTTGACAGTAATAAAAAAAATCAATTCCCTCTTTGTTTCCGTCAAGTGTTTTATCAAAACAGGAGACTAAAGTTTGTTCTTGTTTTGGCCATCTGGACATTACCACTGCTACATCTTCGTTTTTATCTTGTTGTTCTGATTTCTCTGAAACCGCCCATTCAATTTCCATCGATTCTCCACCATACAAAGAGGGATATTCCATAGTTTTCAATAGTCTAGAATGACTTATGTCACACTATGGATTTATATGATATGATCAAAATCGGCATATAAATAACATTCATCGTCTCGGCAAGAGCATCTGCAAACTTAAGTTCCACACACAGTTGACCGGATTTTATAGAGCTGAAATGTCCCTCGTCGCTGCCTTGGTATGGAGTGAAATAAAAAGCCCACAAAGCGTAACCTCGTGCATAATCGTCGTACGGAATGGATGTGGCTTCACACAGTTCCAAGAACGACCTCAAGAAATTCTTCTGGGTAAAGATAGGTTCCAAAGCTCGGGTACACAAGGTTTTGCCATCGCGACTGACTTCGATTTTAGATACTCTGTAGTACTTAATTTGGAGCGGAGTTTCATTTTGGGCACCGTTGAGGGCTGCATTGCTATACGATACAAATGATTACACATTTGGGTAACTATCCATGGAATAGATAATCTTCGATTTTAGAACGAGTCCAGTAGGAATGGTGAAAGTTTGACTTCCACGCATTGTATCGGATACTTGGCTGTCTTTCTGCTCAAAGTGTGATTGATGTCATTTTTCACTTTAGGTAACACTTCCACACGACGCACATATAAACTGGATTTCTTGGATAATGGTTTTATATTCGTTGGAATGAGCCATCAAAGCGGTAACTGAAACTGAAAGCAGTACTACTACGATCCCGTGTCAACACCGTTCAGCAAATACTTACCTGAAATCACGTGTCCAAATGCAAATGATCGAACATTTGTAAACTACATCCTTGCAGGATTTTCTGTCGACGATCTTTAAAATCCTCATTGTGAGGATCGTCATCTGCTGTCAAGGCGGTATCGTTCAACTTATCCTCGCCTGCTGTGTCAGGCTTCCATACAACGTAAGCGTCGAGATGAGTGTTCGTGGCTTCCTTTACTTACGTCAAGAGATATTCTAGGTACGCTCGGTAAGGATAAGTATTCATGCTACTGCTGACCAGTTTGTTATTCAAGTACAAATCCACTTCGCTGAACAAGGAATGCATGAAATTGTTGACAGAAGCTACTCTATCATCGGCTACTGGATTGTGTTGTCCGTTTTGATCACTTGTACTTCCAAATCCGTCAAAGAAGAGAATTGATGTAATTCGACCCATTGTTAATCTTGCATGGTCATCATAGTGGCTGGCATGGCATACAGATCCAGTTCCGACTTAGAACAGGCGATATACTCTTGTGCATCATTTTGTTCTGCCTCTAGGATTTATTTTATTAATCAAAACTGTCTACGTCTCGAATGGTTCTTTTGCTTAGTCTTTCTATCTTTAGGGGTATGAACAGCTCTCGTGGTATGTCTTCGTCGTCTCTTTCTGCCTTGTCCTTGCTATGTCCTCAAGGAATCAGGAATGCCACACTTGGTACCGTTAATGGCATTTATATGAGTTTTTCGCTTTACACGTTTGAAGCCAAACATGTCTGATTGCTGTCAAGAAAGCTTCTTTGGGGATTTGTTTGTCAATGATGACATTTTGAAGAAATCCTTTCTGTTGCGTGAATGCGGAATCTTTCAAGGCGTTGAATCCTCGTGTCACAATCTGTTTCAAAACGGGCCACTGAACAAAACTCCGATTTTAACAAATTCCTAAACAATGTCCTCGATGTCGAGCGACTAATCGGTACACAGGATACATGACTTTTCAGTCGTTAGAGAATAGTTTTTGAAAATGGAGTTTCACCGTGACTTTTCCGTGGTTAATTTAATATTTTGTCCTATATATCCCTTTATAATAATGTTGACACTGTTAAAATGCGACTTACTGACTGGCAAATAATAAGGATGTACAAATTCGCGGTGAACGTGATAGGTATTTTCACCTTCCTCGTCGGCTTTCGTGGCAGAATCCACTTTGAAAGTAATGACACGCTGTAAAGGTACAGAGCTATGTCCCACGACATTGTACTCCGCAACATCGGAGTACACAAAAATCAAGTTGAGTCCTAGGTTCATTTCTACAGGGAATCGAAAATATTTCCCAACATCCAAGTTACTGCTAACGGCTAGTATTTAGCTTTTAATCTTGACCATTCTGGGTTCTGACGCAAAAATATCATACCATTTAGGACAAAAGGTAAAGGCCAACATTGTATTCTCTATAAAATTTGATCTTTAGGTGACGAACCACTTTATAGTACTCAAACGTAATACCTCTTTTGGCTTTGTCCATGGACTTACCAAATACTGTATTGAACTTGATATCAATCGAAGTGACTAAATGTTGTCTAATAAAATAATAGCCTGCAGGAATGGTTTTAAGTATACGTTCTCCACACCACACCCGCAAGCGTTGTGTTTGAACGGGTAAGTTGTAGTTCTACATTTTCGAGATCATTGCTTTACTGTCTCTCGAATGTGATAGTACTTTTCAGGGTTTAATGGGGAACTTTGCTTGGCCGCCAATTGAATGGGTCTGAATTCGGGCTCAAGATCTCAGCTACTGTGCGAGGCAATAAATCACGTTTATGTCTCTTATATTTTGTTCTCCTTTCTCTACAAAATAATGACACCGTTTCATCTTGTCTTCAAAAAGTCAAATGACCACATTTTGTACGCCATGACCCATACATATTCATTTCAGATCAGTGTATATATAAGGGGTCAGTGTATAACCTTCCAGTATTCATTTCACTCTTATATTGACAAGAACGATGGAAGAGCCTACACATGTTGAATTTCTGATCAGAGCTTTGAGTGTTTCTTCAGACAAGCCGACGTTCAACTCCCCGTCGATTCGATATAAAAGTCAAGATCCTTGCAATATCTGTAAGAAGAAAAGACATTTGGTTACAGAATGTCCAGATGAGACAAAAGTCAAAATACCTGTTATCATTGTACAGAGAAATCACACTGGTCTCCAAACCGCCCTAAAAACAACAAAAGCAGGAGGAGGGGGAGAGGGAATCCGAACAGGAGAACGAAAAGGTACCCTCCACAAAGGAAGAATTTCGACACGTTCAGAAAGACAAGAAAAGAAATCTATACGAAAATGAAGATAAAGAAAAGGAAAAACATGTGACAGTGAAGAAATTTAACTAAAAAAACACAACCAAAACTTCCCCCAAAACAAAAAGATTGAACAGTGCAAGCCACGTAAGAAATCTATGAAAGAATTAAAGTTGTATTGTGTGCTGTGATATTGGGATTCTAATATTTCTACCAGTATAGACCATACAGAAATATCGTGTTTCTTGAGTTAAAAAAGGAGTTTGAGTTTTTAATGATTTTGGCAAAATCAATACGATCTCTTTTCCAAAGAAGTGAGTGGCCCTGAAAAGGACCGTTGCTTGTTTGTCAGCAACGGGACGAAATCAACTTTAACTGTCTTAAGCTCTTCAAGGCTTGTTCCTGCCGACGACTTGTTAGATATCACACTATTTTGTATCTCAGGCTTACTAACTGGTCTGGGCTGCTTCGCTTGGGAATGTCTTTTCTCTTGGATCATATATAGTAAGTATGATACATTTGTTTTAGATTCTTCTCGTCACTAGATGTGGACAAATATAACATTGTCTACCATCATTTCGTCAATGCTCCTCCACCCGACCTATCCCATGTATGTCAGATAATCATGGACAATCACTCAAATGACTCATACAGCCCCTTGGAAAAGAAGGATCTATGTGGAGAGGCAATGCTGTTTGAAGCGAGTCCTTATCTACGGACCAGAAGTTAGACAAAGTTTAAGGAAGAGAAGATGATCCGTGATCCGTGAGATGCAATGTGTGACGTTTTGAAACTCTGTATGGAAAAAGAGTTTCTATAAAGGTAAGACTTACTAGTTACGATTGTTTTCGATATTTGATAATGGCAAGACAAGCGTTATCTGCATATCGCCATTCTAATTTTGCGAAGATAAAAACATTCTGGTGATTGCCATAAAACAACAATAGAAATGAACGCAAAAGAAAACAAAAGATATCATACAGTATCCAATTATTTTGTCCGCATCAACAATTGGTGAAAAAACTGTTGCAAACAACATTCTAGGTTTAATTTGCTTTTTTAAATTTCAAAATGAAAATAAGTTTGCTAAACAATGAGTTTTTTTTAAATCAGGAAATGAACAAGACTGCATTTTAATTTGGCATCTTAAAATTCACCAACTATACAACTTAGTTTGGGATATTAATGGCCACTACGTATTCCTATAACAACTATAGCATATGTTTATAAATGTAGTCATATATATAATATATAATTTGTCTAATCTGCGAAACATTCAAAACTGTCTAACTGTTTGAAATATAGTGTAAACCCCCCCCCCCCCAAAAAAAAAAAAAACAACAACAAAAAGATTATTAAAAAAACACACTTTTTCATTAAGATAAATTGGTGGAAAATATCTGTATATGCGCAAACTACATCGATTATCTTGCGATGCGGCATATCATTTGTTTGTGAGGTCTGGTATTTAAGAAAATGTAATAAAGTGGAGGTACGGTTGACTCCTTATGTTCCACTCGATATTAAGTTGTTAGAGTTATGTATGGTGGTTAAAGTTATGAAACACCAAAATCCACTCAAATCCAGGAAACCCACTCAAATCCACCAAAATCAGTACCAAATGTGCCTACGCTCTCATCGATAAATAACCACGATATATGTACAAATGTAAATTGCATGCATGTTGAAATATAAACCTTCAACCCTGTATTGTCCAAGGAAAACATGCATGCAAACACTTCATAACAACAACAACAACAAAAAACAACCCAAAACAAACTTGTTCACTTCTGGCCAATGCTGTTAGAATTGTCTCCCCAGGGAAAAACCTACTTCTAACTTTAGATCTATCTTAGTGAAAGAAAATGGCGTCGGTGGCAACCACTTTAATTAACTTCATAATCAAATATTGATATGTATTTGTTGTCTGTCATTTACGAAGATGCAATAAAGTGGAGGTAAGGTTGATTATTTTCATCTTGATTCAATATTTACTTAGTTTAATGCTTCATAGGGATAATTGAGTGTTGAGTTTGTATCAATAATTCAGTACAAAACGAGCTATGTAATGGTTTTATTTACGTCACTAATTTAAATAGATCTACTTAGTTCTCATCACTGATTTTAAGACCGAATAATGTCAAAAGTTAGGAAAAAGCTAAGAAGGAAGGAAAAGTGTATAATTGACGTGACACAATTGAGGTCCGTCCGTCTGTTTATACCTTCATCCATGTTCCGTCTTACTTCCGGCTTACAACATAAGTCAGAGTTGTGTAACTTTATTTATTTCTTTTGTGTGTTTGTTTCTGGTGTATGTTGTTGTCCTTGTCACTTTCAGAAAAGGGCCATCAGAACTATAAATCACTTATGGCAATCAAATATTAGTTCTGCAGAGAGAGAGAGCGAGAGAGAGAGAGAGAGAGAGAGAGAGAGAGAGAGAGAGAGAGAGAGTTAAACTCGTCGAAACATTTCCCTTTAATCAACGGTATTCTATTTTTAACAGCCAATGTAATTGCTCCCCCCAAATATTTGATTGTCCTGTTCATATTTATCACCTAGTTATAATACCGAACTGAACTATAAATCACTATAAATCAAATATTAATTCTGCAGAGAGAGAGAGAGAGAGAGAGAGAGAGAGAGAGAGAGAGAGAGAGAGAGAGAGAGAGAGAGAGATAGAGAGTTGAACCCGTCGAAACATCTCCCTTTAATCAGCGGTATTCTATTTTCAACAGCCAATTTAATTTCTCCTCCCAAATTGTGTAATTGTCCTGTTCATATTTATCACCTAGTTATAATACAGCAGGTGGTTTCTAACCCAAATAATCAAATGTTTAAAAAACAAATACAAATTTTCACGATTCCATTTTCTGAATACCCCAACCACCATACTCCGAAAATTGTGAAGTGGTGATTCGTGTTAATATTTATGATAATGGAACTTTATTCATAAAATACTAGTCATGACAAATAGGGTCTTGATCTTGAAACATATATTTACTATCAGTACTATGGTGGACAAAGAACAAATATGTTTTGAAAGCGAATACGTTTTACATCATAGTAGGATAATCTTGTTCAATTTGAGTAAACAAACTTAGTATTTGTGTATACCTGGGAAAATAAATGTTCATTCTACTGAAACTAGGCTTTTCGATTAATAAGCTTTCTTCACTACCGGCGAGATCCATTGGTGTTTAGCTAATATTTATTCCTCGAGTTCTGTACAATGAGAGCACTCCAAAAAATCTAGTTCTTCAACGATCAGAAAGTGGATCATCATAAAAATGTCATCATGTTGATACAAGTACAACTTAACTTGTCCATTACCAGAAGAGTATATCGTGATTCGTTTAAGATCAATCGTCAACTTTATGTAATTTCCATGACTGATTGGATCATGAAAATTACAGAACATTTCAGATAATATTTTCGTCAGATTGTCAAGCAACTTGAAATACTGACTGTTATTACTTGGACAAGAGAAAGATTTAACTTCTCAAAACCTCCCATAAAACATACTTGACTGACTTCATCATTAAGTGTAATGGTAAGTGGTTTATTGTTGATAAGTATTTTGATTTATCTTACTGATTTTGTATTCTGTTACAGTCAACGTGTCCATGTACCCCTATTTAGATAAATTTATATTTGTTTCACTAGTGATATTGTGATCGCACTCATGACACAATCAACCTTATAACCGTCATCATACTGTCAATCACATGATATTCTTTGACAGGAGATCATCCATATCAAATTTAACACAACATAGATACGATCGTTTTTCTCTGCAGTGTATTGTAATTATCGATTGCGGCTAAACAAGCCGATTTCGTTGTTCCAAAAAGAGTTTAAATTGTGTTACATTAGGCTGGCAGTGTTACACCTACTCCTTATATTATCATCACACAAGCACTTAGCGCTGCTGCACTTGACACAATCCCCGACCTCGTTAGAATAACTGGACTGCTGAAATAGTGGCAACTTTATTATGCACGAAAGTTTCTGGTGGTAGTATTTGTAGTATTGAATTAAGCCGATAAAATGGCCCTTCACCCGTGATGATATTGATATTGGGGTTAGGGACTGATTTCACCTATTCATTACAAGCTGCAGCTACCGTCGGCTGACGTTTTCTTTTTGGTGACATATATTTCCTCAGCAAATATTATGCTTTGTGACTTGTAAATCAACCTGGAATATCACAACAATCTGTCCTGTAGCCATTTTGAATTTCGCGCTTGATATGGCTGTAACCTAGTACTGGTATGTGTCTAACGTTTAGGCTTGTGTGTTCAAGATTGATTTGCATACAGCAAAATTGCTCATTTATGACCTGGAGACATCATACCCACAACATCGTCCATAAGCATGAACACAGATTTGCCGGATTGATTTAACCGACTAGCATTGAATAAGCTTGTCTTTTTCATTATCTGGAAGAGTATCAGACACGTTGTTGAAATCTATTACTTGTCTTTTCATTGTCATAAAGAGCATCAGGCACGTCAGAATCTATTACATATCGTTTTGTTCTCTGGAAGAGCCTGTGACATGTGATAGAAATATATTGTTTTTTTCATTATCTGACTCCGCAAATGTAATACTTGTCGTTTCATTATATGGAACTGACTATGACGGGTGGTTGAAATCTATCGGTTGTTATTTCATTATGAAATTATGTTAGTAATGTTAATAAAATGGCAAAGAATATTTTGAAAGTTTTTACCACATAGTAATATTGATAAAATATGTGGTATGAATCTCTAATTGCAATGTGCATACTGTGTTGCCTTTCCCTAACATCCATTATGAATCTTTTATTGATATGTATATAGAGTATTACCTTGGCCTCAAATAAGTATGTATCTCTTACTGAAATATGAATGCAGTTTAGCCCTTGGCAGCTGATATTATCATCTATGAGAAGTATTGCATGTGACTCGGACTGGTGTCAAACACGTGACCTTCCGAATCTGAGTTGAACACTCGAAATTGAACAGTGAGACTTGATAACGAACATCTGGAAATTAAAAACATAAATGTGTATATGTGAATAAAATTGAAAAGTGGCTTAATTTATTCACTATAGTTAACAAGATATTTACAGGGATATTCCATTGCTCAAGTTGATAATTTAAACTGTGAAATGTTATGCATTCTACCAAAATGGTCATATTGGTACATTTTCTTTGTATTTTAAGTTGGAATGAGCCATGATGGATGTCATAGGTGTATCGTCTATCATTTTTTATATCACTCTAACTTTCTCAAATCCATACAATTAATCGTGGACACTGTCCATCAAATACAGCCAATATGATATGTAATTGATTTAATTTCTCTCAATTATCAGTCTAATATTATTAAACAAATTCGAGCATTATGATAAAATTACCATACATTTAAAATGGAGGGTAAATATGAGGATGGTTGCCATGGAGTCACATAAAGGTCTGTGTCACCCATAAGACACTGACAACCAATTCATTTATCATACATGTTAATGTAAATATCCTATACAATTAATGCACATTTTCCTATTACTGCATCTAGATAATTTCTATTTAGGGAGTACACATATGATTGTTGTGTCCTTTTATTTACAAGTTGGAATACACGTATATGAAACGAGTTTGAGTAAAAGAATTCAACCTTCTTGATGATGGTCCCATTGGGAACAAGAAAAATAAAACATCCATGGCAAATCTCCAAACTTGCAAATACATGTTAGTAGTCCTTTTAATTAAATGTGTTAAGTCTTTTTCAACCAAACGTTTCTCCTATTTATCATGCGCAAGAGTGACTAAACGTTTTTCATATTAATCATGGCCAAGAGTGTCTAAGCCTACACAAGTGTGCTCCTCAGTATTATATATATATATATATATATATATATATATATATATATATATATATATATATATATATATATATATATATATATATACCCGACATGTTACACCCAAACCCAAAATCATACCAAATGCGCAGATGGTTGCCACATATGTAGCCTAGATATCAATTGAGTTTCCACATAGTGGTTTAGGTAGAGAAGCAGTTACAGAAACAGACTGCCAGATGCACTAAAGACATGCGTGAACAAAGCATATTACAAAATTATTATCCCTGATACATTTTTACATAAAGAATTGGAATAAAATAATCTCCAATACAATGATTTACAAATCTACTTCCCCCGACTCAAGAGACAAGATCTAATTCCGCTTGGGCAAGCTCAAACATCCAGGTCACTTTCCTAAGTTTAAATCCCAACAACTGAGCTGGGAAGCGTTAGTGTTCAATTTTGAATGTTCATGTACTTAATTACTGCTTGTAATCAATGTTCATGTCACTTGCAGGATAATATAAATATTTGCTAATTGACGCCACTTCCGAGAATGAAAGACAGGAAATTTACAGAAAAACGTCGACAGGCTATTGGAACGTTGCAACACTGCTAATATAAATACTGCAGGTACATTCAAGGGATCAAGTACACAAACCATTACAACGAACCATATTATTATGGGTTCCTTAGTTTAATTTCACTTACAAATTTCATACCATCCGAATTACTTTCTTCTTCCACTCCAGATGTCTGAGTATTTGTTCTATTTTGTACCTTATGGATGAAAGGGGAGGTGGACACAGAGAACAGAAAGGATTGCTATATATATATATATATATATATATATATATATATATATATATATATATATATATATATATACATATATAGATACATATATATATACATATATATATATATATATATATATATATAGATAGATATAGATATATATATATATATATATATATATATATATATATATATATAAGTAATAAGAGTCAGACATATAATCTATCTGTCCGTTTCTCTGCCAGTCGATCTTCGAGATCATATAGGTTATAAATATTTTTGCTATAATTAATTTCAGAACTCTCATAGAGGACTATTGCATACAGAGATGCTGTATCTACTGTCTTATCACGATACACTGTTAATACTTTAACTTTCACAGATTCTTACTAATCCTAGTTTGGTTTAAGGTCTTTTATTAATACAAAACAATAAGGAATAAAGAAATGATATGCAATTCATGCGCATAATCAATGATATCGTAGCGCAAATGAAGGTACATCACCGATAATACTTCTGAAATGTGGCTAACGTGTGGGAAATAGAATGTAATATCCACGTAGCACTAGGAGCAAACATGGATCTTTTAATATGCTTTTCTCTACTTTCCTATCTGAAGCACGGTGGTGGGAGTGGAGTGAGAGAGAGTAAATGCCTTTTTCACACTTGTACCTCTATTTATTTTCATTTCGCGAAAAACGTGTCGATACAAGGGGTTAATGAAGTTAATGATAACAAGAAGTATGATGACGACACATGCAGCTAATACGGTGATTATTTCAATTATCGAGATGTTTATGGACTTTTGCAAATCAAAATACCATTGTAATGCGATTATTCTAAATGCAGCTATTAAGGTTTATGGATTTTATTCTGTACTTTCAGATGATATGTCTCACCCATTTCCGGTGCACTACTGTTCTATCTCAGAACGATTATCCCACATTCTGGATAATGTCGGTTACTCACATGAAGACCAAAATAGGAAGGTTACGGTTGCTAATGATATTGAGGTGTTCCATAACATAGCCATGTCTCTCAAGCAAAACTTGAGAGTGTATATTTTGGGCAGTAGAGGCGAGGGTTCCACTGGACCAGGTCTTCAGTCAGATACAGACTATCTGTATCAATTTAATGCGATTAAGGTAGTCACTGATCTATCTCAGTGTGATACAAACATGATTAATTACTTTACGGTAAAGGACAATCACACTCATCCTGGCTATGTAAAATTACAACTGATAAGAATATCACCAGACTACACTCCAGTTCCGGTATATCTCGAAAGAGATGATGATAACATCAATGCTATTGATTCATTATGCAGGACTGTATTAACAAATACATTACACCATGATTTCGGTACTGTATCTGGTCCAGCATTGCATCATCATAATGATCGCAAGGAGCTTTCCACTGACGCTGTGTTTGCATTAAGATGCTCACAATGGCCTCAAGAGGGATATGGCTGGTTCTTGCGTCGCAGATTAAATGGATGGCCTACACCTATGCAGATAGAGACAGCCACGGACTATGGATGTTTTGTCACAGCTGTTGGACATCCTCACAGCGCTGAGTGCCTGCTAGAGTGGAGGTTATCTTTTTCAATAGCTGAGAGAGAACTTACAAGATCTTTTGAAGACACCACAATGAAAGTCTATATGCTACTGAAAATGATACGGAAAACGTATATTGAACATGATGTAGGTGATGCATTTTCAAGCTACCATTGCAAGGTTTGTATGTTTTGGATGAGAGAAAGAATACCACGGGATCTATGGAGTAATCAAAATCTGCTGCAATGTCTCATCCTCTGCATCAGACAGATATACGAGTGGGCAACAACAGGGTTTTGTCCTGACTACTTCATTATCACAAATAACATCTTTGACAGAAAGATTATTGGAGCAATGCGAAATAAATTAGTGGAAATACTCGGAAATCTTCTAGCCTCCAATTGTACGTTTTTGCTTGGGATACAATGCTGCAATTTGGGCCATCTTATGTCACATCAGATGAGTAGATTTGACGATTGCATTGTACCGATGATATGTGAAGAAATAGTTCATCACAGGTTGATTCTAAAAGCTGCAATAGAATGTAGGTGTTCTATACTTCAATACATTCCACAACACTATTCAGCGTTAGTTGATTATTTAGACAAAATTATGTATGCCTCTAAGTATTTGCAGTACCTCATGGAGTATCCTCTCAAACATGCAATGATGATTCTATGGTCCCAGTTAGGATTCCATATAGCAATAATCTGCAAAGAGAATGCACATATTTTGTCCCAACAGCAAGTAGACTATCTTGTGTCTTTCGCATCAGGTTGCCTCTCTTTTGGTATCAACACAGATGCTACTTCTGTAAGACTCAAACTCTGTGGATTGGGAATGGAACATGGGAATAAAAAGTTAATAGAGACCTCACTTAGATATATTAGCGAGTACCATATGGGGTACACCTACTCTTGGACGATAAATGGAAGTGTTCTTCTCAATTGTAATGCTGAATCCTCTATAGAAAAGTTACTCAGGAATAAATACAACATTGAGGAGCTACTTCAGACTCAGACGTCCTACAGCGTAGTCTATCTCCATACAGAGATGTCAATCACCCCCAAACCATTGAGGATGGAGATGTTCAGGTCAATTGGTGCACCCTCGGAATTTAGAAAACACATACATTTCTGGTATGACTGGTGCGTGGTTGATTCTCTAATATGTCTTTACTTCTTTCAGTATCTGAATTTCTGCAGACAAAGGAAAGAGAGACACAAAGAGATTGCTATGTACAACATGATTCACATAATTAGGACCGAGTCAATGATTTTACACAGAGACACAGCATTCAATCTTCTTGGTTATTCCTTTATGCAAGAAAATCAGCTAACCAATGCATTCAGATGCTTCATGCAATCCTTGAACATCCGTCCTTATCACAACGCTGCAAGATTTTACTTAGGAATTATATTCAATAGGATTCATGCTACTGAAATAAGGCACACACATTTTATATAAACGGTATAAGTGATATTTCCAGCTAGTATTATACAACATGACAATGAATGTTATTTCATAAGCAGTATTGTCCATATAGTAAACCGTGTTATATCTCTAGTTGTTATAAAAGATCCTACAGTTGTATGGTTTATTGTTGTTTTTTTTAGGATTTTAAACGTAGCTTTAACAATTTTCCAGGCATATTGCTATGATGTCTGCAGTGAGGCAGTTTATAGTTATGTCTAGCACTGGGACATCATGCCGCAGACATATAGAATGATGTCCCACCAAGTCACATTATCCTGATAACAAGCCGGTTAGTCCTAACACAGACCTCTTAATGCTGAGCTCCAGGTGAGGCAGCTGTTAGTACCATTTTTGTAAGTCTTTGGTATGACTCTAATGGGGATCACACCCTGGACCTCCCGCTTCCGCGGCGGACATTCTAACCACTAGGCCACCAGAGTGGTTTGGTTTTATGGTAGTACATGAACTGGTTAACAACTCAAATAATAACCTCTTGAATGCTGCCATTATTAATTTATGTTTGAATGAATACTGCTAAAATTCCGTTTATTGTAGAACATAAACTGGTTAACAACTAAAAAATGTGGCTAATTTAATGTTGACAATGGTCATTTATTTATCTTTGAAATAAATACTGCTTAAATTGTGTGACATGTTTATTGAGGTGCTGTTTAACTATTTGCTCAGTACTTTCTTTTTTATATAGTAAAGTAAATATCATTATCAAATACATTTAGTTTGATTTGTGTATATATATATATAATATTGTGTACATTACAAATTTAATTTGGATAAAAGGATGTAAAATTGATTTAGTTTTGCACAAAAATTCGTTGTTATTCTTTGTTTTTATATAAAAAAAACCCTCTTTTCATATAAGAATTCACCACTTGCAATGATTTCTCCTGTTGTAAGTTCATCAAACAAAACATACATGTCAAAAGGGTCTTTACAATTTTGGTTTTACCCCAAAACTTGTAATTATAGGATTATTTTTTAAAACAATGACCTGGTTGGATTTTCTTCCAATTACTCCAATTTGAAAATTAATTATTGTGATTCTTATTATAATAAGTATACATAATATTTACATGAATTATTCTGCAATGTCAGCCTGAAATATTAGGGCTTTTTGAATTATTCAGCAATGTTAGCCTGAAATATTAGGGCTTTTTGAATAATTCAGCAATGTCAGCCTCAAATATTAGGGCTTTTTGAATTATTCAGCAATGTCAGCCTCAAATTCGAGTGCTTTTTGAATTATTCAGCAATGTCAGCCTTAAATATTAGGTCTTTTTGATATAAATACATGTATAATACATACTAATGTTCCTTGAAAGAAAAGAAATGAAGTACATGAGAACAATATTATTATATTAAATCACAAGACGTGTTGTGCATATTTTTTCTCTGCTGAATGGTAGAAACTGTTTGCATGTTTTATCAGGTAATTGGAGCTAATAAACACAAGTAAATGTGTAGAAATTATTGATCATCCAATAGGGCTTTGCTGCTGGCTCACGTTTCGTTTCACACTGCTGGCATGTAAACCACCCTTAGTATTTTGATGAACTTCCAGTTGAACTTTCGCAGAAGAAAATCTCTATTTCTTTGCTGGCAAACTTTGTGTTGGATGTTTTCACTTATTCTTGAATTTGGATGAAACTTAATCTTATACAGATTTTTTGTCCCTTGTCAACTTCTGTTGTTTTTTTTCCATTAAAAATAGAATACTAGAGCAATTAATATCAAAAGAGAACTATTCTATGCAAATATTTCTTGATATCGCAAAACTGTGTATACATGTATTATTAAAGACACTGTCTCTTTGAAAATAAATGCAATCATATTGTGACAATAATTTAACAATAGAGCGCAGAAGATGTACAAATTCATTAATATCTATTGTTTATTGTTTATGCCCCAACCCTACATATAATTAGTTACACCATGATTGGTATATTCCCCAATACTACATATAATTAGTTACACCGTGATTGGTATATTCCCCAATATTACATATAGTTAGATACACCATGATTGGTATATTCCCCAATACTACATATAGTTAGTTACACCATGATTGGTATATTCCCCAATATTACATATAGTTAGATACACATTAATTGGTATATTCCCCAATACTACATATAATTAGTTACACCATGATTGGTGTACGCCACAATACTACATATATTTAGTTACACCATTATTCGTATATGCCCCAATACTACATTGAGTTAGTTACACCATGATTGGCATATGCCCCTAAATTATATATAGCCTCACAGGTTTCTTAGGTATGGTGTTGATTTAGTTTCAATTCATTCACTTATCCAAATGTATCAAGTCTGTTAGATGCAGTGGATCACTTTCTAAATTTGCAGCTCATTAGCCAATAGCAGTCCACATTATTTTGCTCTGAGCCACTTTCACCACACTCAACAATATTTTACTCTTAGCCAGTTTCACTATATTCTGCATTATTTGACTTAGTTTATTTGTATCTTGGACATGTGTTGTATAATTACAACCTTGTCAGATGTATCTAATTTGGTGACTGAATGCCACCAATTACTACCAATATTCTGTATCTAAGTCGAAAATAATGTGTATATATCTTTAATCTATATGAGAAATAAATATTCTATCAATCATTTCTTTTAGTTGCATATGAAATCAATCACATAATTTTGAATACTAAAAGTTGATACAAATTATGTATGAGAGAAGAAAATTGTCATATTTAAAAGAGAAGTTCATGATATTTAAATTGAAGCAACATCAAATGGAAAATGGAAAATTCTATAAAGGCAAGTGAAATATATTTGGTCAAAATAGTTTCAATATCTGAAACGTATGTGTTTGTGAATATGTGTGTGTGTGTGTGTGTGTGTGTGTGTGTGTGTGTGTGTTTGACTCAGATTTTTAACATGGCATTTTCAATTTTTCAGCAATAATGTTTAGAACTGACGCATCATGCCAGTCATGTATCATCATGTCCTCAGTCACATTATCTTGATACCAGGCAGACCAATCCCAACACTAACCTCTTAATGCTGAGAACCAAGTCGGGCAGTGTGCTAGTATTATTTTTAGAACTCTTTGGTATGACTTGGACAGGGTTTGAACTTGCAACCTATTACATCAAATGCAGAGGCTCTAAACAATTATGCCACTAAATCCTGAAAAGTAAAGCAGATTGTAATTGTTTCCTCTTGTTCACAAAGTGCATTTTTTTCTTCCTTCAAGTATAACCTAGTTATGTCCACACAATGTAATATTCAAAGGTCTTGTATTTTTATATCTGTGAAAATGATGGAATGAATAAATATTTGAACTCTGTGTGTGTGTGTGTGTGTGTGTGTTTGTGTGTACATAATATTATGCATGAAGAGACAATATTATCTGTAGGTGAGATAAATTTGAATTTATTCCATTGATCATCGAATCTCACTTTTTTAATCAGTGCACCAATCACCTTGGATGCATACACCAAGTCTCATATCCCATTAACCATATTCACATTCCCCAAATAAGTCTGGAACATAGTCATTGATGTAAACATTTATATAGCAAACATCATCATATGGCATCCCAAGAATTAACTCTCATCTACTATATAGTCACTTTGGATTTTGTCTGACAGAAGTCAAGGCGTATTGAAATTAATATTTATGGAAGGAATATACACTAGAAGTGTGGATAATCGATCTGTAGATCCTACCTGGGGATTACTGTTATGTAAGGGTTAATTATATACCAAGAAATAATATAAATCCAGGTATATCAATTCATACAAAACCAGACCACATAAGGAGTTTAAATGATCATTTAGATCAGGTTGGTATTTTTGGTAATTCTTTTATATTTTTTGGTATTTGGATTATCACATTAAAAAAACATTATGTGTAGACAACACAAAGTACATATCTTACGTTATTTAAACACTATTTTTATTTTAAATTTGTTTCGCAATTAGAATCACAACTGATTTATAATGCAAAATATTTGAGGTCATGTGTGGGATTTCTGAGCCTTATACATTACTCATATGTCAAGTAATGTTTCTGATGCATGATAGTAGAAGTTATGACATGAATAATATTGAATATTGTAATCCTATTTTTCTTTACATGTGCTGAAAATGGCATTAAACCACAAAACCCCAAACTTAGAAAGTTACCAGTTATTTAGCGCAAAATTCAGCATCATTTTTAAAGAAAAACCATATCTATCGTATAAAGTCTTCTCTCACAAGACAATGGATTTATTCTCTTATTGCATGAATTCTTCAACCATAAGACTATGGATTTATTCTGTTATTGTATAAAGTTTTATAGTATAAGACAATGTATTTAATTTTATTATTGCATAAAGCCTTCAAACATAAGACAATCGATTTATTCCTTAATGGTATAATGTCGTCTATCAAATGGATGTCTTCTCTTATTGTATAATATTTTCTATTTATATGACTATGGATTTATTCTCTGACAAATAAATACAAAATTGTGAATGCATTACCAAGCTTCAAAGTCTTCTTAATGTCCCTGTCTTTCTTTAAAAGCAGCTGGATTAACTCCCTTTGTTCTGGAGCATCGGCCCTTTGTTGACCTTTTGGAGTACTCATTCATTCAAATAATTCCCTGAGAAGACAAACCATTCATAAAGAAATTGTAGGTTTATACACTCTGCTTTTATGTCTTCTTAAAAATCAACATAATTCATCTGAACTTTACTGTTTTTTTAAATTTATGCCCATATAGTTTAATGTTCAAAATGTATTACACAGTGTATGTTGGAGAATTTAAAACATTTCAGTCACAAGCTAATCCTTATACTTGTAATGAGTAAAGTTTTATCCCCAAATTGTAAAGCAGATTGTTTCTGCTTTTTTCTTAGTCTGACTTTCAACTGATATGTTTACTGGTAAAGAGGTAACTCCACCATATAGCATGATCTTCCGTAAACCCTAGCCATCAGATTAGATACATTTCAATGTACAGCAAAAACATTATATTATTTTGCTGACTGTATTATGTTGCCATGTGGGAACAACATAATTAACATATATATTCGTGCATCTTTTAGAACATAAAGTAAACATTCCATTTTACAGTATATAAAAAAACAAGAAACACAAATAAATAAAACGTGTTCATCTAAAAAAGAAGAGATTAACACTAAATTTATCTGTGCCAATAAAATACAAAACAATAATTTTCTTTAAGATGATCTTGTTAAAAATCCGTCATTAAAAATATTCAAACATGTCGATTCAAATTTTGACAAAAGACCTTTAAAATTATATACTGAAGTATAAACATTAACTGAAGTTTTTGTAAAATAACTTTTCTTTTTATATTTCATTACTCCAGACCTCAAACATGTATTTAAATTTGAGTTGTTAGATTAGTGTACTTATGTGACTAGCAATGCAAATCGCGAGTACATGTACCAGGTAACATTTCATCAACACCGTAGTTTTAACTGTCATCTTTTATTTCAGCAGAATAAATAAATAACATCTGTAATAATCACAATTTCTGAGAAAATAAATAATTTTCATATCGATTTCATGCATATATTGCTAGATCTAACAACGTTTACGTTAATTGGTTTCATATATTCTATGTAACGAAAGAGTCGCATTTTGAGCTGACTTTGAAAATAAACGTCTACTAAATGAATCTAATCCAGTGAGTGCTTGGAGTGACTCAGCATATGTTTATTGCATGCATCCGAATGATTCATAATGCACCCACCAAATATTTTGGTTGGAGCTCGATAAACTCACAGTTTAGTTATGACTCAGTTATGTGATTCGTTTGGACGTCAAGTGGTAGCTGCGGTAAATACCCAGGTTTTTCCCCACCTTCTTCACAAGTTGTGAAATTCAAAGTCTTTTCATGGTCGGTAAAAATATTATCATCTTGACATTTTCCTGATTTTCCGATAGTGTGGAAACCCTGTAATCAAATATTTAAATCATTTAAATTATACCCGTTAAAATGAAAGTGGTTTTACATTGATTCAGTGTATGATTGTGAAAACAGTAGAATAAAAATATCAAGAATTTAATTATATATATATATATTATATATATATATCTTGAATTCATTGAGATAAGCACAAATTTGTTTGTGTTTCTTCTCTTAAAATGAATCTTTTCGATTTATTCAAATGCACGGTGTCATGGCAAGATTATAACTTTATGAAACTAGTCCTAGAAAGCTCTATTAAAATGGATATACATATCAATTTTACTATATGTTCTCTACATATATATTTCAGTACTGACCTTTCAACTGCGAGAATCAATATAATCATATGTTAATCTACAATACTTCTAAAGATGACTTCACAGTGAAGTTCTTGTGAAAATGAAAGTGGCTTTACATTAATTCAGTGTATGATTGTGAAAACAGTAGAATATATATATATATATATATATATACTAGTTTTACGTGGGTTGTGGGATTTCATCCCCAAAGTGGGGTTACGGGAAGGCAGTGTTCTAATGTAAATTTCATATCAAAAGTTATATATATTAGTGCCTTATCTCATACAATAACTATGTATATGTTCAAATTCAATATGTATACTTATTTGTTAACCCTATTCATGTTTTACTTAGCGGGCAGATATATAAATCTTGTGGGCAGTATTGACCTTTGATTACTCAATACCTAGTGCTATACATAGCATTCTTCCCACTAGAATGAAATGTATAAAAATTCTGCCCACATATACAGTGCATTTAATCAAAATTCAGACTACTGACGACGTGATAGTTTGATACCTTAGATGCTCTATTGTACATGTAGTCTGAAATATTTATTCCTCACGTGGACATAATTAGGTTAGGAATACGATGATTCTTTCAGCTTCTAGTAACTTATTAGAAAGTGATACATAACACAAACAATGTTATATATTATCCATCTGGCAATCATGATCTTATGAGGATGACATAATCTTAATTCCGATAACAACCAAATCAAAATATATTTTAAAATCTAAAAAAAAAACCGCCATATTTGGAATATTTTTAGTCAAATTTTCTTTGTGATGGCTATTTGCAACCATTCAGCAATCAGGTAGAAAAACTTTTTTACATCTCGAGATAATGCAATGGTAAAATTAAAACAAAGAATTGAAGGAAATATTTATCATTACATAATCTACAAATTATTTTTGGTCTCAATGAAATGCAAGTGAGATACATAATTTTGACATCTTCAAACAACCACACTATTTAATATTTTCAAATTTTCAGGAAAAGTTTAATCTGATGTATTCTAGTAAATACTTATTATTGCCACCATATCAACTACTTATCTTTTAATTTAAAAAGTCGGAGTGGGGGTGGGGATGAGTGCCCGAGTGGCCGCCATGTATAGCCTATGGTGTGGATTTAAAAGACATTAAACCTAGCAACAATATTTGGGAGGTGTTGGGGTGAGGGTGGGGGTCGCACCAGATATATGGCTGAATAGATGCACCTTCCACCAACTTTGCCTCCCAAAATATAAAAGTGTTTTATGTGTGTTTCTATCCCCCGTAGGTATATATATCTGTACTTTTCATAAAAAGAATTTTGCACAAAAGTTTGTTTGTGAGAATTGTGTGGGGTATTTATGCCCCAGTGCTATCTAAAGGTGGGGCCCCGAGTGCCGAGTTTTCTGAAGCGCTCTCCGTTACAGATCACTGCCATCTCACCTCTGCGTGGGTTCGAGTCTCCGATTCGGCTAATGTAGTTATGTGAGAAGCTTGCCAGTAGCTTCTCGTGGGTTGGTGTTTCTTTCCGGGGGGTTTCCCGGGTTCTTCCTCCACCAATAATACTGGCGGCCATGTATAGCCTATCATGTTCTGAAATATGGCGTTAATCCCTAGTACAACAACAACAATCTAAAGAATAATTCTTGTGATCTTGTGATCTAGGTTTAATTACTAGTCAGGGCCATCTACCTTTGTTTTTAATAGTGACCTTTGCCAAGGGTCTTCTATCTCGTATATGTGTTATTTATATGCCATATAAGGTATGAGTGCTATGTATTTGTGTACAAGGACGGCATGTTATCTCAATATATATCCCCGGTTGTCCTGTCATAATATTATATAAGGTGTCTTTACATGGTCCAGTTTGATTTTAGTTATGTTCCAATTTGAATTTGACTGAGATATGGTGTGTTGTATAAAAGTTAAAATAAATGCTACGTGCTTTATCATGTGTTTCGTTTCTCATATATTATTAGTGTTGACATGTAAGGTGGGCTCACATTGAATAAGGAGCCGCATTTACTTTATTAAAACATAATTATCTTATCACAAGCTTATGCCTTTCCCTATTTGAACTATTTTCGCCAAAGATAAACGTTTCTGATGGGTTTATTTAAAAAGAAGAACAAAATAGAAAAATGAGGAGGACGAAACTGAAAGGGTAATTTTCTATTATAGAAAGGTAGTTTGAGAATATTAGATTCTTTTTCCCGTTTTTATGTAGTTTCTGTCCATGTTCTTCGTTTTTCTGGGGCTCTTTCTCATACCTGTTCACTTTGCGTAGCGCCTTGTGACATAGCCCCGGTTTGTCTTTATAGCACAAACAAGAAAGGGGTGGGATTGTTTATTAATGATCCTGGTGGTCGGGAAATTTCGAGACACCGGAGAGGTTTGCTTAACCCTGTATCTGCTGTTTTGTTTCTCTGAGAGATAAGGTAAAAGATCCAGCCCGCGCTTGACGATACACTTCCCTTTGTAGGAGAAAAATCGGATCTCCCCACCCATCCCCCCGTGCTCCATTAGAGATTAACGATACAAGATACACGAAGATTTCATAGAGTATTAGTATATTTATTTAGGAAGTTTAGTTTTTCTTATCTGTATAACCTGTCCAAAAAGGACATCATGATTTTTATAATATAATCTTTAATTTTCATCAGTAGGTTCTTATCAAAGTCTACATCCAAGAAGAGTATAGTGTTCCTTCGGTACTTATTACCCCTATTATTTCCATAATCAGTCTTAACCTTCTCATTTTTAATTTTATCGCACTTGGCGATGACATGGTTTTATGTAAAGTTCGTATTTATGCATATCGAGCATTTGGGCATAATTATTATCATGTGACTTCTTACGGCCACATCTTCCGTTAACCAAACATTGTGTAAATACTTAAAATCAAATGTATTTTTAATAATTTAATTTGGGACCTGTGCCCGCATGTTCTCCACCAGCTTACACGCTACTTAATTTTCTTGCTCTACTTTATCCCTTTTCCAATTATGTACCATATTTTGGTTGTTCCCATAATTCTATTTTATCTCTATATTTTGCCAGTACGTATTTTATGATTTTGATCTTTCGAGATACTTCTAGTGCTTTAGTTAGCAGGATGTTCTTATATATGCCCGATTTGTTTCTAATTGTAAAACCGAACCAATATACAAAGTCTCTTCAGGGTGTTTTTGGCTTTGAATTTAAAGTCTTAATTCTATTAATTAGAATATTTTGGATGTAAAGGGCTAGGCAGTGTTAGTCCTCCAATTGATATGTTTCTTTTTAAAGTTTCCATTACTACATAATGCGTTTTAAAAACTCCAAAAATAATCTATAATCTCCTTATCAAGTTTGATTAGCCTTGTATTGTCCCTGTCTACTGATTTTAGTACATAATTAATGGGTGTTAGTGCCCAGAAGTTGACATTATCTTTGATTTTTCTTCTTCTCTTAATCACGCTTTTATAGTTTTTCTATGTCATTATCCTTTCCAAAATAAATTCCTAGAGCTTTGATCCTATTTTTCACTAGTCTGATAGGAGTCCAGGGTGATTCCCTAGCCAGTTTCCTATCTTTAATAGTTCTGTTTTGTCATGATTAATTTAGGATCCGGAGATTTTTCCAAAACTTTCAAAATCTTTCTCCAGATGCTTACAAGATCCCGTATCTTTTTATAAAGTTTGTACAATCATCGGTATTTTGGAGCCTTTTAATGTATTGCCTTAAGTTGGGGATTTTTTTTATCCCCTCTATGTTCTGGTTCTGTCTTATCTTATGACTTAAGATTTCGATTGATATTACATATAATAGCATATACAGTGGGCACCCTTGCCTCACTGATATCTGTATCAAATTAGTTCGTGCACGTACCATTTACATGTATTCTTGAAGATATTTTGTTTTACAGGATTTCGGTTCAGCTGCGGAAATTATTTCTAAAGCCAAATTTGTCTAATACTTTATGTAATACTGACTGTACAAAGCATACAACATTTGGTCCCTGTGTTCAACGTTCCCTCTAAGCTGCGCGCGTGCGCAGCTGCTCAGGCATCTC
This sequence comes from Unio pictorum, assembly GCA_030141615.1. NCBI lineage: Eukaryota > Metazoa > Mollusca > Bivalvia > Unionida > Unionidae > Unio > Unio pictorum. Next base: position 1,865,486 of record JARLTB010000046.1, read on the forward strand.
CGCGCAGCTGAATTGTCAATTTCTGCTCATTCCAACGTTAAATTTTGCTCGTCTTCGTAATGCTTGCGCAGTGCAGCGAGCACTGCGCGCACATCTATCATTCGCTTAGAGGGAACATTGGCTGTGTTATAATCTATAAAATGCTTTCTCTTTGTCGAAAGATACCATAGCACATTTATGATCTGTTTCATTTATAGTCAGGTAATGTTCTTATGTTTAACATATTGCTCATAATAGTTCTCCCCTTTCCCCCACAAGTCTGATTTACATTTATATTGATCTAATTTCTTTTTTTAACTCTATTAGCTAAAATTTTGCTCAGTATTTTTTAATCAATATTGAGGAGGAAGATGAGTCTCCAGATGTTTAGTTCTTACCTATCTCACTACCCTTTTACATATGATTGAAATTTTTATCTCCCGCATTGATCTCGGCAAAGATTCTTTTATAATAAAATGTTGTTGTATAATAACTCAAGGATCTGTGCTATCTCACTTTTTGAACTTTTTTTTACCATCTGAACATTTTATAGAATTCATCGAAGCGTCCAGTCCAGGTCTGTCTAGCGATTTATTTTGGTTAACTGTTTAACAGTTTTTTTTAGTTTTATCTTTCGAGATGAAATGGTCACATATGTTTCTATGTTCGTACAATATCTTCTCGAACTGTACGTCTTCTAAAAATATATTTATGGTATTCTCTTATATTTTTTGAGATGTATATAATTCTTTGTAAAAGTCGAAAATACACTACATGAATTCTTTTTTCTCTATTAGTTTTTTATTTTGTCCCATATTTTGTTCAATATATTGTTTCTTTTTTCCTAATCTCCTCCCTTTTGTATAGGAGTTCAGCTTTTTTAATATACAGTTCAGTAAATTTTCCCGATCTTTATCTGTCTTCCTTTTAATTCCACTTCTTTTATTTGACTTAAACGTTTTTTTATTTCATCCCTTCTTTCTTTTTTTATTTTCTTTTCAAGCTGCTATATGCATGCCTCTTTTAACATTTTGTTTTCAAAATTCTTTCCTCCAAGAGTAACTCGTCGCCTTTTTTATTTTATTAAACAAAATATTCATTCCGCATTCCGGACCATGGATTGGACATTTTGAAAACCCCATACCGTTGCCATATTGTTGTGTATAAGATGGATTTTCATTTTCTTTTCTATATTGTATGTAATCCTATTGGTCTTAATTTCAAGAGGGAACCCTGAGACATAGATGTGAGCTTGGCTTCTACCTCTCTTAAATATTGATGTGCTACTACCACCCTGGTATTAATGCCTTTAAATTCCACCTGTTGGAAGTCATGCAGTGAAGTATCATAATTATTTGGGTAGATGATGCATTTGTCCGTCCAAACACACACACACACACACACACACACACACACACACACACACACACAATTTTGCAGCTCATCAACTGCATTTACATGTATTCAATTCACATTCAGTGTCATCAAAATTTCTGTAATCTGTGATGGGTCTTTTCCCTCCAAGGAGTTTTCCTCTTCCCCCTGTAGAATGTTTAAAAAGTAAAAGGTGTTCTTTCTGAATATCCCAAGCATATATGTAGTGGTATCACACAAATCAATAGTTTGGAACCCCGAGGAGTGATAGGCAAATCCCTTCGATCTGGGTTTTGCAGTAAGAACTAAGCTTAATTCCACTTGGTTGAATTGTAAAAGTTCCAATCTGATCCATTACCTTAGTGTAAGTAATTTTTTTTAAGAATTGTATAACTGAGTAGTATTCACGTTGATATTTCTGACCCCCTTCGAGGATCTAAATCTACACTAAGTTCAAACAAAATGCAAAACTCAAAACTTGGCTAAATAAAGCTGAAAGGTTCTACCCAGTTGCAATACCACAAACACCAGTCTACACGAAATGAAAAAAAATGAAAAAGGATGTTGCACAATTGCAACCGAGTGGATTTTGGATTAAATGAATAACTCATGACTACTTTGCAACAAGATTAAAACATAATAGGTATGGATTAAATGAAAACATTATGTGTGAATGAAATGTTTATGATACAAAAGTATGACAATCTCTGTTAAGTGTCCAAATTATTTTTTTCATGCAACCCAGGTGATATAGGACCAACATGACATGCCCTTCTGAACGGCAAAATAGGATAATACAGGCAGGAATGGCAATGACTCCGTGGTTCGCATGCCTGACTTGTGACTGAAAGGGTGTGGGATTAAATCATACCATTAGATCAACTTAGGTCAGCTACTGCGGTGTATACTTGGGAAAGGCAGATTACTTTACTTGACTTGGCACCAGATAATTTACTTATGTTGCTCTGCCATAGAAGAACAGTGTCAGTCCATCTCATGGCACTTTGGTCATTGCAGCTTAACTGTATTAAGGACAACTGGGTTCAATCAAAATTTGGTATTCAACAATGCAAAAAATTGAACTGAATAAGTGATTTTTCAATATTAGTTATTTCAGTATAAGATGTATGATATTTGTCATCGTAGAACCACCTGCATTTGTATAGATACATTGACCCAATGCTGTTTAGGCAGGTCAACAGGTCTTCATGAATATTTTATCACAGCACAAAAGTAGGTAAAAGTAAGTCATAATTCATGCTTCAAAACCTTGACGAGATATCCTGTGATAGCAACATGTCAGATTCACCAGTCACATTAGTCTGGTTCCCTCCTTAGTATGCACTCCACTATACTAAGTCAGGTGAATGGCGACGCCATATTGTCACGTGATCGAAAAAATGACTAGACCTAGTTAATCTAACAGCGGCACATTTATTCCTTTAATATTCTGTCTTAGTGACAAAATGTGAACTTTAATAGTACTTTTTGATATAATATATAGCAGTCGTTAACATGTCTTTAAGGTTAACCACCAATTAGGTGATTTAATAATTTTTACAAATATATTTATTAGTAGGCAAAGGTGAAGGAAAGTCATACGCACAATATTTTGGGAATATTGCACATTTTACACAGCGTCATATCAAAAATTCATTTTCTAATTAATACATTTTTACATAGAAATTGATATGAGGTGATATATGTCAGCTTAAATATAACGGAATATTACAACAAAAATATCACCCAGCTTTCACGAGGGTCAAGGGCAACAATTATTTTTCCAATATGGCACACTTCACAATTAGTCAGCTAAAATATTCTGATTACAGTAAATTCCTTGATCAATTTTACACCGATATTGATATCTCGATTTACATGACACCTCAGACTTTGCCAACTATTAGGATTCAAATAGCAACCCTATTTCACAAGGGGGTGATTGTAACAATAGTTTGTTCAATATTGTGTATTCGTACTGCAACTTGTAATTTGTATTTAAAAAATCCATTTGCAAACACTTCTTTGATACATTTTACATCAGAATTGATTTAAGGCAACAAATAACATATTTCGTTTGCCAATATTAAGACCAAATGCTATATATTTTATGAAGTTAGGTGGAAAGGGCGTTGTGTGCGTTTAGTTGAGCCATATTCCACGAGGGGGTGAATGTGACGATATTTGGTCCAATATTGAATATTCCGACTGTATCATGTAACAAACATCCGTTGCATTCAGTCCCTTGATACCTTTCACTTCGGAATTTACGTAAGGCGACAGATGAACGTTTTATTTGCAGAAGCTATAAGACCAAAATACCATCCTGCTATACCACAATAGTACCGCCAGATTCTAGTCTTCCTTTCATATCACAAATCTTAGAAAAAGTTGTTCTAACTCAACTTGCATCTCATCTGAATTCAAACAGTCTTTTTAACAATATACAGTCTGCATATCATTCTTGCCACATTACTGAAACTACTGGTGTCAAGTGCTTAGAGCTTCTAAAGATTTCGCGCTATACAAAGTCCTCATTATTATTATTATTATTATTATTGTTATTATTATTATTATTATTATTATTATTATCATCACATCTATACAAGAGATATGGGGTGACGATATTTTGTGAAATAAGTGTTTCGTAGATTACACCATCAAAAAGTAGATCTGTAAATAAATTTCTTGATCAAGTGTATATTGACACTGATGTATCGTTCATGACAATCCAGATTCTGACAAACATTACACACTGTTACGAAATGCCCGATATAGCCCAGTTAGACCACCATACTTTGTATTATCATCAAGGTGTCTTTTTCGCGTGCCATAGTATTTTTTAGAAATATAATTTTTCTTTGTATCGCGCGACGTCTTTATTGCTTGCGCAGCACGTGCGTGTTATGTATTAATGCGCACGACTATACATATCATGTAGAAATCTTGAAGGACACAACCACTAGAGAGAAGCTCTAAATGTATTTAGCTGTCGGGGCAGGTGCCATTTTCACTTAGTTTGAGCCAAAGAATTGGGTGAGTTGTATGTTTTTTAATGAACTCTTTGCATTGTTTACAATTAATATTCAGTTTCGTAAAACACGTTCATTGTTGTATTATGTGGTTGCGTTATTTTATCATACTTGTAATTCAATTTATTAAGAGGTTATCCCTTTGCAATATGGTAGCGAGATGATACGACTCAGATTATTAACAGGGAAATGGACACATGTGCATACCCCTGTTGATTATTTTTATCTGGTCGCTACTATGACTAATTTTGAAAACATACTATGTGTGTTTTAATGTCTTAGTATAACGTATTTTTCTTTTGAATTGCATACCCTTTCTACGTCATATTTCGGGCGGGTTATGTTAACGGACTATTGGGAACGTTGTTTCTTTTCCATATTCAGCTCACTGGGTATGAATAGCCGAATGAGCGTGTGAATATGAGGATGTCTGGTGCACCATTACGAGGTTAAACCACCAGTGCAGTGCCAACGTGTAGGTACAAGTCTGGAAGGTAGAGTGACCGTGCCAGAAAGCAGGCAGAGTCAACACGGAGATGTCACATATGGTGATATCGACTTTTGTGATAACAGTAGTGTTTGACTACACGTATTTTGTAATAACAGTAGTGTTTGACTACGTGAATTTTGTGATAACAGTAGTGTTTGACTACATGAATTTTGTAATGACAGTGTCTGACTACATGAAGTTTGCAACAAGTGTCTGACTACATGAAGTTTGCAACAAGTGTCTGACTAAATGAAGTTTGTAACAAGTATTTGACTACACGAATTTGATATAGTAGATAAATCCAATTTCCTATTTGTTTTAAATTCATATTATATTCCTTTGTGTTATTCTGGTGTCATTAGTGTGAGTGTTTTTATATATTTTCACTGTCACCCACGAACGTGTTTGCTATTTCTTTAAACCCTCTACAGTCTCAACGGATGTCAGTTCAACTGCGTTACACGCACAACACCAACCAAATTCTTGTAAAATTGCTACTATCAGCTGCCTCACTAGGCACTCCGCATTAAGTGGTTAGTGTTAGGACTGGTCAACCTCTTCTGTCATTATAATGTAACTTGGTGAGACATCATGCTACATGTCAACAGTATGCTGCCCCAATGCTAGATATCACTGTAAAATATCACTATGAAGACATAGCGATATTACTTTGGAAATGGGCCCATATACTTAAGTTTGGGTGTTGAAATATTAAAATTTCTTGCTATGCCACTAATTTAATTTTTTTACATCGATACTGATATAGTATCATATTCATTGTGTATTATGAGGAAAGGCACTTAATTTGCTTGTATTGTGACTATTTTTTTAAAAACTTAACTTCATGAAAATTTGATTCCAAATGTTATCATGCAGGTGTAGTTTTATTTAATAATTCATGTATTCCCCAGACAACCCACTCCAGGCCCCTCGCCCCACCCGCCCCAACCGCCTTGATAAAAGAGAAAGTATTTTCGTCTTAATGTTTGGCAAGCGAACACTGTCTTTTGTCGCCTTAAATACATTTTGATGTAAAATATATCAAGGGATTGATTGCAAATGGAATATTTTACAAATTAAATAACGAAGATGGAATTTTCAATACAGGACCAAATATCATTACACTCACTCTATTGTGGAATAGGGTTTGTATTTCGATCCTAATACATTGCTAAGTCCGAGGTGTAATGTACAACGATATATCAATATCAATTTCAAATTGATCAAGTAGCTTATTTGCATCTAGAATATATTTGATGACATGGTGTGAATTGTGCAATATTTGTAAAGCAATCAGAACCCTCACCCCCTCGTAAAAAGAGGGTTGATTTTTGTGTCTTAATCTTTGGCTATATTTATGTTGACGTACATCACCTCAAATAAACTTCCACACAAAATTCATCAAAGAATCCATTGGAAAAGGAATCATCTGAGATGACGCGGTGTAAAATGTGCAATATTATCAAAATACTGTCATTAAGAAAGACTATTAAAGGAATAAACGTGCCACGGTTAGACCAAATAGATCTCTCCATGTGAGACTATTTGTTTTGATCATGTGACAATATGGCGTCGGTGTTCTCCCGGCTTAGTATAGCAGAATGCAACGCAAGGAGCATAATACGGAAGGAGCCAGACTAGTTGCATGACCAAAACAACCATTTAGAATGAGCAAAGTTATATCTCTATCATACAAAAGCACACGAGCCGTACAGTAGAAATGATGAACAATACCCATGACCCTTTCAAAGTCTTTCAGAACATCATAATGCCATTCATCTAACAACTTGTTGGCCAACTCTACTACCTAGATAGCGTGGTGTTTTTCAGGAAGTGTCGCTTATGATCACGTTATTAACCCTATATAAGGTAAACAAAATTGGTATGTTTACACTAACTGTACGTTGTCCATCATGACAGATAACACGAGATTCTCGGGGCAAATCGTTGTCCAAACAAGGCGTGCTATACCATTATTGGATATTCTACAATACGTTATTAATTGTTGAAAGACATAGCGCGCGAACAGCAATTGCGAATAGTAAGACAAATTCATATTTCATCTTGTTAAAATGGCTAATAATGGCTTGTTGATAAACTTATAAAGGCATCGATAGACCACATGTCCTTTTCATTTGCCGATTCTCCAATTTACAGAGCACCATATTTACTATTTGCTTACGTTTCGAAAAGGATACAATATCCTTATTTGGAACACCTAAAAAACTAAGCTGAAAACGGAAGTGGTATAAGTTGAACTATTATGGCGGACGATCTAAACTCAACATTACGATGAAATTCAGCAAGTCTGGAATTATATAGGAGGTCTGATCTATTTGTTTGAGGATATGTATGTAACATCTTCAAAACGTTCTGGAAATATGATGATACATCCGCGTTGCACCTAGTCCAATGAATAAATCAAATGTGTGTGCACATTTCCTGCGCGGATCTGCATCCGGTGGAGTAGCGAAGGAAAGCGCCGCCCAGATCCAAGTTCTAAAACTACACCCTTACTCGATTGGTATTATTATGATATATACGGTACTCTTATCAAACTGCCACCATATGCCACCATCTCCTTCGCCCCCTCCCATCGCTTCGGCACTGCTTGCATTTTTCAGATAATGATATAAAGACATTTTCAGTAAATATGTTATCGATGTTGTTAGAAAGGATGGGACTCGATTTATCCTAGACGAGCATGATCTGTTCTTTTTCGCTGTTAGTTTCTTAATGACGTGACACCATCACTACCCGTCATATCGGCAGAAGATTAAGGAAAAGAGCTAGTTAAATTAGGTATACCCCTAGATTATTTTATATCATTTGTGCTGGTCCTGATAGTTGGAATTACAACACCCCCACCCACCCACCACCCACCCACCCCCCAAAAAAATGAATAGCTATTCTCAAGCTCAGGATAAATAACTCAAAATAAACGAGTTCGAAAATAACATTCGACCTGGTTTCCAATACAGGCATTCGGTTACTATAGGTTGTATCACATGATCACTTCTTGCAATTTAGGGTATTTATATGAAGCAAAAAAACTCCAAACCTTGCATACCTGGCAAGGTAATTTTAGCACATGGTTAGATGTGATTGAAAGAAAAACGACTTGTATATATTGCCTTTGATCTTAAGCTGAAAATAAGTGCTCAACAGGCACATTTGTAGTAAAAGTAATATTTGAAACATTTTTAAAGACAATTTCGAAATTTTAACTGATGCACCTTGTCTTGAGATAAGCTTTCAAATTATGTGGGTTGTACAATTTCTCCAAATTGAAAGATGCATTGCTGAAATGCAGAAATAAACTTGTAAATATGTGCATGACACCATAAAATTGGTGACATCCTTTTCTGACTGCCTCTTGTACGGCATGACGACATATAAATTGAAAGTGAAATGACGAAAGCATCCGAATGTAATTTAAAGTCAGTTATGTAACCTATTTTTTCGTTTCTTTAAAACTGAATTTCATTTTTGACATGTGATACACGTACCATACTCGTATAGTTGAGATTATTCAAAATGACATTTATGCAATACGTCCAATAGGTCCAATCTTTTTCGATTCATTTGAAAGATCATACAACAGCACCCTATCACAATCAGAGGCATATTCGAAATCATACCCTGCAGCAAAATGTTTTCATTTTCTTTTTAATATTTGTAATGGCACGGAATTTCATAACCAGGAAGAAATTGACGTCACCATATTACGGCGAATTATGGACCAATTTGACATGAACATCTGTATTAATAATTTGAACCTCAATTTACAACGTCACACCTCCAACCCCTAGAACAATGAACATTATTACAAATATCGATACGCTGGCTGTTGACCAAGAGCTATTGATCAGTGCATGATGCATATAAAGACCGAATCAAACAATAATTCTACACTGTAACTGATGGGCAGTCTTCAAAACTACTAGACCTATTTTCGGGAGTGTTGTCCTTTTCATGTAAAGTAAATAAATGGAGAAGAATACGGTTTTTGTGGTAGTATATTATTTCCATTCTTCATAACCTACAGAATTGTGAGTTATAAATGACTTTTACATATTGGGAATTAATCACATCTTTTTTCCCAAACAAATAAAAGCGTGTGCAATCAAGAGACTGTCCAAACAAATTTCAGACTTGAATTCTTTCGAGGAGTTTGTTTGTCTTAAGTTGAAGATACTCTGAATTTCTCAGTTAACCACCAGGAGGACTTGAACCATGAAAACTAAAATGGGACTAATATTAGTTAGGGATGGAAGGCTTGAAGGAAACTGTGTAGTTTGCTCAAGTTTTATTTTAGTATACCGTTAAACACGTGTGTGTGTGTGTGTGTTTGTGTGTGTATGTGAGAGAGAAAAAGCGAGAGAGAGAGAAGGTATTTGTGTAAGTATTTCAAACATTTGTCACCATATATTTTTTTATTTTAATAGAACAAAGTGCCAACTTAAGAGGTATCACTTCTGTGCTGTTCCTTTTGCAGTTGCTATAGCCAACCTTGTCTGGAAAATCTCCACCCACCCACCCAGAACAAATAAATAAATAAAAAAAAATAAATGTGCTGACACTGATGCACTATTTGTTCGGTCTGATGCTACCAATAAATAAAAGTTATCAAATGCTGCAGAAGAATCTCTTTGCAACACATTGCTGTAAATTTCAGACACCTAACGGTATTACTTTTGTTGAATGAATACTTATATCAACATGGGTTTTCGAGGTATTCTAGTTTAACGCACTGTACTGGGGAAAAAAACTGGAAGTAGGAATTAGTAACAATCTAATTTGGACAAGTTGCCAAATATGGAGACATGAAAAGGGGAGGGCATGCAAAATGTGTGGGCAGCATGGCTGCATCTCTGTATGTATATCTGTTATGCTGCATATTTAGTTTAATGTTATGTAATAAAATGGAAAGTACGTTAGACATTGTTGCGACATACTTGTCAGATCCCGGGTGCTTGTGTGTATTCGGATGAATCTGGAGTACTGTGTCACATGTTTTTTCATCCATTAGTTTAATTAGATAATATTATTCGAGGGGGATGTGTCATAATGATATATACTTTCAGAACCAGTGGCGTAGCAAGAATATTTGGCGTCCAGGGCAAAACACCCAAATTTGCGGCGCCCAGGGTAAAACACCCACATGTGCGCCCCCGGCTGCCCTTGTTGCGCAGTTATGTTGATACTTTGGGCCGATTTGGGCCCTTTTAGCGTCCCATAGCCAACGGCGCCCGGCGCGAATGCCCTACCTAACCCTGACCCTCCCCACCCCCCACAACCCCGTCGCTACGCAACTTCTCAGGACCTATGCATAGTTTCCATGACTGCAGTATTCAAAATATATTAAATATTTTGACATATAAAGTATTTTTTAAGAAAATACTTAATACAATACTATTTGACTTTTGTTGATCGAATGAACAAGGATTTCCTCGGAAGTTTTGTTTCGGATTAGGTAGACAAGCAGAAAGACATCTTATTATAGGTGGATGTCACGTCATTTGTCAATGTTAAATCCAGACTTAGCCAATGAGTGTGCTGACAGACAGGGAGAAAGAGCTGGGATCTATGTGTATTAGGTATGGGACCATATACAAGCAAAGTGTTCAACTTCTTCATTATCATTATCACGCGCAAACGTGAATGAGTTAACTAAATTCACGAGGTAGAGGCCTGATTTAAGGGAACTGACTACCTGTGTTTCAAGTTTAGTATGTATGATATTAAGGTGACGTTTCCCAATACATGTAGCATAATAGTGTCATGACCTATGAGTTGAATTAGAGAAACGTTCCTTAAAACTAAAAATATTTGGAGTATTTCGGATATCGTCAAGGATAAAGTTCTTTCCGTCGCAGGTGCTCTTCTTGAGATTATTATACCATATATTTTCCAATATTGTACGGCATGACGACATATAAATTGAAAGTGTAATCACGAATGTATCCGAATGTAATTTAAAGTCAGTTATGTAACCTAATTTTCCGTTTCTTTAAAACTGAAATTCATTTTTGACAGGTGATACACGTACCATACTCGTATATTTGAGATTATTTAAAATGACATTTATGCAATACGTCCAATAGTTTCAATATTTTTCCATTCTTGTGAAAGATCATACAAAGAACAATTATTTATCTATGTAGATCACAGCACCCTATCACAATCAGATGCATATACGAAATGATACCCTGAAGCAAATTGTTTTCTTTTTCTTTTTAATGTTTGTAATGGCACGGAATTTCATAATCAGGAAGAAATTTTGACGTCACCTTATTACGGCGAATTATGGACCAATTTGACATGGACATCTGTATTAATAATTTGAACCTCAATTTACAACGTCACACCTCCAACCCCTAGAACAATGCACATTATTACAAATATCGAGACGCTGGCTGTTGACCAAGAGCTATTGATCAGTGCATGCTGCATGTAAAGACCGAATGAAACAATTATTCTACACTGTAACTGATTGGCAGTCTTTAAAACTACTAGACCTATTCTCGGGAGTGTTGTCCTTTTCATGTTAAGTAAATACATGGAGAATAATAAGGTTTTTGTGGTAGTATATTATTTCCACTTTTCTAAACCTACATAAATGTGAGTTATACATGACTTTTACATATTGGGAATTAATCACAGCTTTTTTCTCCAAACCAATAAAAGCGTGTGCAATCCAGAGACTGCCCAAACAAATTTCATTCTTTAATTCTTTCGAGGAGTTTGTTTGTCTTGAGTTGAAGATATTCTGAATTTATCAGTAAACCACCAGGAGGACTTGAACCATGAAAACTAAAATGGGACTAATATTAGTTAGGGATGGAAGGCTTGAAAGAAACTGTGTTGTTTGCTCAAATTTATTTTAGTAAACCGTTAAACACATTTCTTTTAAACATATTTTATTGTCATTTAATTTAGAATATCGCATTCGACACGAGTTGTCTAAGTCATCACGATTTTTCCCGAAAGATACAAAATAGTGTATAAAGATCTCATTATTTTAACATAGATGCGATTTTACCGGAAATAACAAGGTCAAACGTTTAAATTTGTTAAAATAGATATAACATTTCAAAGGACAAACATGTGTGTGTATGTGTGTTTGTGTGTGTGTGTGAGAGAGAGAGACAGAGAGAGACAGAGAGAGAGAGGAAGAGAAGTATTTGTGTAAGTATATCAAACATTTCAGTCACCAGATATTTTTTATTTTAAAAAGAACAAATTGCCAATTTAAGAGGTATCACTTCTGTGCTGCTCTTTTTGCAATTGCTATAGCCAACCTTGTCTGGTAAATCTCCCCTACCACCACCACCACCACCCACCCACCAAAAAAAAAATAAAAAATAAGTAGATAAATAAATCTGCTGACACTGATGCTCTATTTGTACGGTCTGATGCTACCAATTCATAAAAGGGATCAAATATTGCAGAAGAATCTGTTTGAAACACATTGATGTACATTTCAGACACCTAACGGTGTTACTTTTGTTGAATGAATACTTATATTAGCATGGGTTTTCGAGGTATTCTAGTTTAACGCACTGTACTGGGGAACAAACTGGAAGTAGGAAATAGTAACAACCAAATTTGGACAAGTTGCCAAATATGGAGACATGAAAAGGGGAGGGCATGGAAAATGTGTGGGCAGCATGCTGCATCTCTGTGTATATATAGCTGGTATGCTACATATTTAGTAAAATTTTATGTAATGAAATGGAAAGTACGTTAGACATTGTTGCGACATACTTGTCAGATCCCGGGTGCTTGTGTGTATTCGAATGAATCTGAAGTACTTTGTGTCACATGTTTTTTAATCCATTAGTTTAATTAGATATTATTCGAGGGGGATGTGTCATAATGATATATACTTTCAGAACCAGTGGCGTAGCAAGAATATTTGGCGTCCAGGGCAAAACACCCAAATTTGCGGCGGCCAGGGTAAAACACCCACATGTGCGCCCCCGGCTGCCCTTGTTGCGCAGTTATGTTGATACTTTGGGCCGATTTGGGCCCTTTTAGCGCCCCCTAGCCACCGGCGCCCGGCTCGAATACCTTACCTAACCCTGACCCTCCCCCCCCCCGTTGCTACGCAACTTCTCAGAACCTATGCATAGTTTCCATGACTGCAGTGTTCAAAATATATTTGTTAAATATTTTGGCATATAAAGTATTTTTTAAGAAAACACTTTTTACAATACTAGTTGACTTTTGTTGATCGAATGAACAAGGATTTCCCCGGAAGTTTTGTTTCGGTTTAGGTAGACAAGCAGAAAGACATCTTATTATAGGTGGATTGTCACGTCAATTTTCAATTCTAAATCCAGACTTAGCCAATGAGTGTGCTCACAGATAGGGAGAAAGAGCTGGGATCTATGGGTATTAGGTATGGGGCCATATACAAGCAAAGTTTTCAACTTATTCATTATCATTATCACGCGCAAACGTGAATGAGTAAACTAAATTCACGAGGTAGAGGCCTGATTTAAGGGAACTGACTACCTGTGTTTCAAGTTTAGTATGTATGATATTAAGGTGACGTTTGCCAATATATGTAGCATAATAGTGTCATGACCCATGAGTTGAATTAGAGAAACGTTCCTTAAAACTAAAAAATATTTGGAGTATTTCGGATATCGTCAGAGATAAAGTTCTTTCCGTCGCAGGTGCTCTTCTTGAGATTATTATACCATATGATATTTTCCAATATTGTACGGCATGACGACATATAAATTGAAAGTGTAATGACGAATGCATCCTAATGTAATTTAAAGTCAGTTTTGTAGCCTAATTTTCCGTTTCTTTAAAACTGAATTTCATTTTTGACATGTGATACACGTACCATAATCGTATATTTGAGATTATTTAAAATGACATTTATGAAATACATCGAATAATTCCAATCTTTTTCGATTCTTGTAAAAGATCATACAAAGAACAATTATTTATCTATGTAGATCACAGCACCCTATCACAATCAGATGCATATACGAAATAATACCCTGAAGCAAAATGTTTTCATTTTCTTTTTAATATTTGTAATGGCACGGAATTTCATAACCAGGAAGAAATTTTGACGTCACCTTATTACGGCGAATTATGGACCAATTTGACATGGACATCTGTATTAACATTTTGAACCTCAATTTACAACGTCACACCTCCAACCCCTAAAACAATGCACATTATTACAAATATCGAGACGCTGGCTGTTGACCAAGAGCTATTGATCAGTGCATGCTGCATATAAAAACCGAATGAAACAATTATTCTACACTGTAACTGATTGGCAGTCTTTAAAACTACTAGACCTATTCTCGGGAGTGTTGTCCTTTTCATGTTAAGTAAATAAATGGAGAATAATAAGGTTTTTGTGGTAGTATATTATTTCCACTTTTCTAAACCTACATAAATGTGAGTTATACATGACTTTTACATATTGGGAATTAATCACAGCTTTTTTCTCCAAACCAATAAAAGCGTGTGCAATCCAGAGACTGCCCAAACAAATTTCATTCTTTAATTCTTTCGAGGAGTTTGTTTGTCTTCAGTTGAAGATATTCTGAAATTATCAGTTAGCCACCAGGAGGACTTGAACCATGAAAACTAAAATGGGACTAATATTAGTTAGGGATGGAAGGCTTGAAAGAAACTGTGTTGTTTGCTCAAATTTTATTTTAGTAAACCGTTAAACACATTTGTTTTAAACATATTTTATTGTCAATTAATTTTGAATATCGCATTCGACACGAGTTGTCTAAGTCATCACGATTTTTCCCGAAAGATACAAAATAGTCTATAAAGATCTCATTATTTTAACAAAGATGCGATTTTACCTGAAATAACAAGGTCAAACGTTTAAATTTGTTAAAATAGATATAACATTTCAAAGGACAAACATGTGTGTGTATATGTATGTGTGTGTGTGTGTGTGTGTGTGTGTGTGTGTGTGTGTGCGTGTGTGTGTGTGTGTGAGAGAGAGACAGAGAGAGAGAGAGAGACAGACAGAGAGGGAGAGAAGTATTTGTGTAAGTATATCAAACATTTCAGTCACCAGATATTTTTTTATTTTAAAAAGAACAAATTGCCAATTTAAGAGGTATCACTTCTGTGCTGCTCCTTTTGCAATTGCTATAGCCAACCTTGTCTGATAAATCTCCCCCCACCCAAAAAAATAAAAAATAAGTAGATAAATAAATCTGCTGACACTGATGCACTATTTGTACGGTCTGATGCTACCAATTCATAAAAGGGATCAAATATTCCAGAAGAATCTGTTTGCAACACATTCCTGTACATTTCAGACACCTAATGGTCTTACTTTTGTTGAATGAATACTTATATTAGCATGGGTTTTCGAGGTATTCTAGTTTAACGCACTGTACTGGGGAACAAAGTGGAAGTAGGAAATAGTAACAATCAAATTTGGACAAGTTGCCAAATATGGAGACATGAAAAGGGGAGGGCATGCAAAATGTGTGGACAGTATGCTGCATCTGTGTATATATAGCTGGTATGCTACATATTTAGTAAAATTTTATGTAATGAAATGGAAAGTACGTTAGACATAGTTGCGACATACTTGTCAGATCCCGGGTGCTTGTGTGTTTTCTGATGAATCTGAAGTACTTTGTGTCACATGTTTTTTTAATCCATTAGTTTAATTAGATAATATTATTCGAGGGGGATGTGTCATAATGATATATACTTTCAGAACCAGTGGCGTAGCAAGAATATTTGGCGTCCAGGGCAAAACACCCAAATTTGCGGCGGCCAGGGTAAAACACCCACATGTGCGCCCCCGGCTGCCCTTGTTGCGCAGTTATGTTGATACTTTGGGCCGATTTGGGCCCTTTTAGCGTCCCCTAGCCACCGGCGCCCGGATCGAATACCTTAACTAAACTTGACCCTCCCCCCACCCCCGTCGCTACGCAACATCACAGGACCTATGCATAGTTTCCATGACTGCAGGATTCAAAATATATTTGTTAAATATTTTGGCATATAAAGTATTTTTTAAGAAAACACTTTTTACAATACTAGTTGACTTTTTTTATCGAATGAACAAGGATTTCCCCGGAAGTTTTGTTTCGGTTTAGGTAGACAAGCAGAAAGACATCTTATTATAGGTGGATTGTCACGTCAATTTTCAATGCTAAATCCAGACTTAGCCAATGAGTGTGCTGACAGACAGGGAGAAAGAGCTGGGATCTATGGGTATTGGGTATGGGGCCATATACAAGCAAAGTTTTCAACTTATTCATTATCATTATCACGCGCAAACGTGAATGAGTAAACTAAATTCACGAGGTAGAGGCCTGATTTAAGGGAACTGACTACCTGTGTTTCAAGTTTAGTATGTATGATATTAAGGTGACGTTTGCCAATATATGTAGCATAATAGTGTCATGACCCATGAGTTGAATTAGAGAAACGTTCCTTAAAACTAAAAAATATTTGGAGTATTTCGGATATCGTCAGAGATAAAGTTCTTTCCGTCGCAGGTGCTCTTCTTGAGATTATTATACCATATGATATTTTCCAATATTGTACGGCATGACGACATATAAATTGAAAGTGTAATCACGAATGCATCCGATTGTAATTTAAAGTCAGTTTTGTAGCCTAATTTTCCGTTTCTTTAAAACTGAATTTCACTTTTGACATGTGATACACGTACCATACTCGTATATTTGAGATTATTTAAAATGACATTTATGAAATACATCGAATAATTCCAATCTTTTTCGATTCTTGTAAAAGATCATACAAAGAACAATTATTTATCTATGTAGATCACAGCACCCTATCACAATCAGATGCATATACGAAATAATACCCTGAAGCAAAATGTTTTCATCTTCTTTTTAATATTTGTAATGGCACGGAATTTCATAACCAGGAAGAAATTTTGACGTCACCTTATTACGGCGAATTATGGACCAATTTGACATGGACATCTGTATTAACAATTTGAACCTCAATTTACAACGTCACACCTCCAACCCCTAAAACAATGCACATTATTACAAATATCGAGACGCTGGCTGTTGACCAAGAGCTATTGATCAGTGCATGCTGCATATAAAAACCGAATGAAACAATTATTCTACACTGTAACTGATTGGCAGTCTTTAAAACTACTAGACCTATTCTCGGGAGTGTTGTCCTTTTCATGTTAAGTAAATAAATGGAGAATAATAAGGTTTTTGTGGTAGTATATTATTTCCACTTTTCTAAACCTACATAAATGTGAGTTATACATGACTTTTACATATTAGGAATTAATCACAGCTTTTTTCTCCAAACAAATAAAAGCATGTGCAATCCAGAGACTGCCCAAACAAATTTCATTCTTTAATTCTTTCGAGGAGCTTGTTTGTCTTGAGTTGAAGATATTCTGAAATTATCAGTTAACCACCAGGAGGACTTGAACCATGAAAACTAAAATGGGACTAATATTAGTTAGGGATGGAAGGCTTGAAAGAAACTGTGTTGTTTGCTCAAATTTTATTTTAGTAAACCGTTAAACACATTTGTTTTAAACATATTTTATTGTCAATTAATTTAGAATATCGCATTCGACACGAGTTGTCTAAGTCATCACGATTTTTCCCGAAAGATACAAAATAGTCTATAAAGATCTCATTATTTTAACAAAGATGCGATTTTACCTGAAATAACAAGGTCAAACGTTTAAATTTGTTAAAATAGATATAACCTTTCAAAGGACAAACGTGTGTGTGTATGTGTGTGTGTGTGTGTGAGAGAGAGAGAGACAGAGACAGAGAGAGGGAGAGACAGAGACAGAGACAGAGACAGAGACAGAGAGACAGACAGACAGACAGACAGACAGAGAGGGAGAGAAGTATTTGTGTAAGTATATCAAACATTTCAGTCACCAGATATTTTTTATTTTAAAAAGAACAAATTGCCAATTCAAGAAATAATGCCCTGTTGCAAAATGTTTTCTTTTTCTTTTTAATATTTGTAATAGCACGGAATTTCATAATCAGGAAGAAATTTTGACGTCACCTTATTACGGCGAATTATGGACCAATTTGACATGGACATCTGTATTAACAATTTGAACATCAATTTACAACGTCACACCTCCAACCCCTAGAACAATGCACATTATTACAAATATCGAGACGCTGGCTGTTGACCAAGAGCTATTGATCAGTGCATGCTGCATATAAAAACCGAATGAAACAATTATTCTACACTGTAACTGATTAGCAGTCTTTAAAACTACTAGACCTATTCTCGGGAGTGTTGTCCTTTTCATGTTAAGTAAATAAATGGAGAATAATAAGGTTTTTGTGGTAGTATATTATTTCCACTTTTCTAAACCTACATAAATGTGAGTTATACATGACTTTTACATATTAGGAATTAATCACAGCTCTTTTCTCCAAACAAATAAAAGCGTGTGCAATCCAGAGACTGCCCAAACAAATTTCATTCTTTAATTCTTTCGAGGAGCTTGTTTGTCTTGAGCTGAAGATATTCTGAAATTATCAGTTAACCACCAGGAGGACTTGAACCATGAAAACTAAAATGGGACTAATATTAGTTAGGGATGGAAGGCTTGAAAGAAACTGTGTTGTTTGCTCAAATTTTATTTTAGTAAACCGTTAAACACATTTGTTTTAAACATATTTTATTGTCAATTAATTTAGAATATCGCATTCGACACGAGTTGTCTAAGTCATCACGATGTTTCCCGAAAGATACAAAATAGTCTATAAAGATCTCATTATTTTAACAAAGATGCGATTTTACCTGAAATAACAAGGTCAAACGTTTAAATTTGTTAAAATAGATATAACCTTTCAAAGGACAAACGTGTGTGTGTATGTGTGTGTGTGTGTGTGTGAGAGAGAGAAAGAGAGAGAGAGAGAGACAGAGACAGAGAGAGAGACAGACAGACAGACAGACAGACATACAGACAGACAGACAGAGAGAGAGAGGGAGAGAAGTATTTGTGTAAGTATATCAAACATTTCAGTCACCAGATATTTTTTATTTTAAAAAGAACAAATTGCCAATTCAAGAGGTATCACTTCTGTGCTGCTCCTTTTGCAATTGCTATAGCCAACCTTGTCTGATAAATCTCCCCCCACCCAAAAAAATAAAAAATAAGTAGATAAATAAATCTGCTGAAACTGATGCACTATTTGTACGGTCTGATGCTACCAATTCATAAAAGGGATCAAATATTGCAGAAGAATCTGTTTGCAACACATTCCTGTACATTTCAGACACCTAACGGTATTACTTTTGTTCAATGAATACTTATATTAGCATGGGTTTTCGAGGTATTCTAGTTTAACGCACTGTACTGGGGAACAAACTGGAAGTAGGAAATAGTAACAATCAAATTTGGACAAATTGCCAAATATGGAGACATGAAAAGGGGAGGGCATGCAAAATGTGTGGGCAGCATGCTGCATCTGTGTATATATAGCTGGTATGCCACATTTTTAGTAAAATTTTATGTAATGAAATGGAAAGTACGTTAGACATAGTTGCGACATACTTGTCAGATCCCGGGTGCTTGTGTGTATTCGGATGAATCTGAAGTACTTTGTGTCACATGTTTTTTAATCCATTAGTTTAATTAGATAATATTATTCGAGGGGGATGTGTCATAATGATATATACCTTCAGAACCAGTTGCGTAACAAGAATATTTGGCGTCCAGGGCAAAACACCCAAATTTGCGGCGGCCAGGGTAAAACACCCACATGTGCGCCCCCGGCTGCCCTTGTTGCTCAGTTATGTTGATACTTTGGGCCGATTTGGGTCCTTTTAGAGCCCCCTAGTCACCGGCGCCCGGCTCAAATACCTTACCTAAACTTGACCCTTCCCCCCACTTCGCTACGCAACTTCTCAGGACCTATGCATAGTTTCCATGACTGCAGTATTCAAAATATACTTGTTAAATATTTTGGCATATAAAGTATTTTTTAAGAAAATTCTTATTACAATACTAGTTGACTTTTGTTGATCGAATTAAGAAGGATTTCCCCGGAAGTTTTGTTTCGGTTTTGGTAGAAAAGCAGAAATATATCTTATTATAGGTGGATTGTCACGTCAATTTTCAATGCTAAATCCAGACATAGGAAATGAGTGTGCTGACAGACAGGGAGAAAGAGCTGGGATCTATGGGTATTAGGTATGGGGCCATATACAAGCAAAGTTTTCAACTTATTCATTATCATTATCACGCGCAAACGTGAATGAGTTAACTAAATTCACCAGGTAGAGGCCTAATTTAAGGGAACTGACTACCTGTGTTTCAAGTTTAGTATGTATGATATTAAGGTGACGTTTGCCAATATATGTAGCATAATAGTGTCATGACCCATGAGTTGAATTAGAGAAACGTTCCTTAAAACTAAAAAATATTTGGAGTATTTCGGATATCGTCAGAGATAAAGTTCTTTCCGTCGCAGGTGCTCTTCTTGAGATTATTATACCATATGATATTTTCCAATACTGTACGGCATGACGACATATAAATTGAAAGTGTAATGACGAATGCATCCGATTGTAATTTAAAGTCAGTTTTGTAGCCTAATTTTCCGTTTCTTTAAAACTGAATTTCATTTTTGACATGTGATACACGTACCATACTCGTATATTTGAGATTATTTAAAATGACATTTATGAAATACGTCGAATAATTCCAATCTTTTTCGATTCTTGTGAAAGATCATACAAAGCACAATTATTTATCTATGTAGATCACAGCACCCTATCACAATCAGATGCATATACGAAATAATGCCCTGTTGCAAAATGTTTTCATTTTCTTTTTAATATTTGTAATGGCACGGAATTTCATAATCAGGAAGAAATTTTGACGTCACCTTATTACGGCGAATTATGGACCAATTTGACATGGACATCTGTATTAATAATTTGAACCTCAATTTACAACGTCACACCTCCAACCCCTAAAACAATGCACATTATTACAAATATCGAGACCCTGGCTGTTGACCAAGAGCTATTGATCAGTGCATGCTGCTTATAAAGACCAAATGAAACAATTATTCTACACTGTAACTGATTGGCAGTCTTTAAAACTACTAGACCTATTCTCGGGAGTGTTGTCCTTTTCATGTTAAGTAAATAAATGGAGAATAATAAGGTTTTTGTGGTAGTATATTATTTCCACTTTTCTAAACCTACATTAATGTGAGTTATAAATGACTTTTACATATTAGGAATTAATCAGATTTTTTTCTCCAAACAAATAAAAGCGTGTGCAATCCAGAGACTGCCCAAACAAATTTCATTCTTTAATTCTTTCGAGGAGTTTGTTTGTCTTAAGTTGAAGATATTCTGAATTTATCAGTTAACCACCAGGAGGACTTGAACCATGAAAACTAAAATGGGACTAATATTAGTTAGGGATGGAAGGCTTGAAAGAAACTGTGTTGTTTGCTCAAATTTTATTTTAGTATACCGTTAAACACATTTGTTTTAAACATTTTATTGTCATTTAATTTAGAATATCGCATTCGACACGAGTTGTCTAAGTCATCACGATTTTTCCCGAAAGATACAAAATAGTCTATAAAGATCTCATTATTTTAACAAAGATGCGATTTTACCTGAAATAACAAGGGCAAACGTTTAAATTTGTTAAAATAGATATAATATTTCAAAGGACAAATATGTGTGTGTGTGTGTGTGTGTGTGTGTGTGTGTGTGTGTGTGTGTGTGTGTGTGTGAGAGAGAGAGAGAGAGAGAGAGAGAGAGAGATAAAGAGAGAGAGAAGTATTTGTGTAAGTATATCAAACATTTCAGTCACCAGATATTTTTTATTTTAAACAGAACAAATTGCCAACTTAAGAGGTATCACTTCTGTGCTGCTCTTTTTGCAATTGCTATAGCCAACCTTGTCTGGCAAATAATCTCCCCCCCCACCCACACACCCACCAAAAAAAAAAAAAAATAAGTAGATAAATAAATCTGCTGACACTGATGCACTATTTGTACGGTCTGATGCTACCAATTCATAACAGGGATCAAATGTTGCAGAAGAATCTGTTTGCAACACATTGCTGTACATTTCAGATACCTAACAGTATTACTTTTGTTGAATGAATACTTATATTAGTATGGGTTTTCGAGGTATTCTAGTTTAACGCACTGTACTGGGGAACAAACTGGAAGTAGGAAATAATAACAATCAAATTTGGACAAGTTGCCAAA
Organism: Unio pictorum; assembly: GCA_030141615.1. Lineage (NCBI taxonomy): Eukaryota > Metazoa > Mollusca > Bivalvia > Unionida > Unionidae > Unio > Unio pictorum. The sequence goes on from JARLTB010000046.1 coordinate 1,887,617, forward strand.
TATGGAGACATGAAAAGGGGAGGACATGCAAAATGTGTGGGCAGCATGCTGCATCTCTGTGTATATATAGCTTGTATGCTACATATTTAGTAAAATATTACGTAATGAAATGGAAAGTACGTTAGACATATTTGCGCCATACTTGTCAGATCCCGGGTGCTTGTGTGTATTCGGATGAATCTGAAGTACTTTGTGTCACATGTTTTTCAATCCATTAGTTTAATTAGATAATATTATTCGAGGGGGATGTGTCATAATGATATATACTTTCAGAACCAGTAGCGTAGCAAGAATATTTGGCGTCCAGGGCAAAACATCCAAATTTGCGGCGCCCAGGGTAAAACACCCACATGTGCGCCCCCGGCTGCCCTTGTTGCGCAGTTATGTTGATACTTTGGGCCGATATGGGCCCTTTTGGCGCCCCCTAGCCACCGGCGCCCGGCGCGAATACCCTACCTGACGATCACCCTTACACCCACCCCACTCCCCGTAGCTACGCAACTTCTCAGGACCTATTCATAGTTTCCATGACTGCAGTATTCAAAATATATTTGTTAAATATTTTGGCATATAAAGTATTTTTTAAGAAAATACTTATTACAATACTAGTTGACTTTTGTTGATCGAATTAAGAAGGATTTCCCCGGAAGTTTTGTTTCGGTTTTGGTAGAAAAGCAGAAATACATCTTATTATAGGTGGATTGTCACGTCAATTTTCAATGCTAAATCCATACATAGGAAATGAGTGTGCTGACAGACAGGGAGAAAGAGCTGGGATCTATGGGTATTAGGTATGGGGCCATATACAAGCAAAGTTTTCAACTTATTCATTATCATTATCACGCGCAAACGTGAATGAGTTAACTAAATTCACGAGGTAGAGGCCTGATTTAAGGGAACTGACTACCTGTGTTTCAAGTTTAGTATGTATGATATTAAGGTGACGTTTGCCAATATATGTTGCATAATAGTGTCATGACCCATGAGTTGAATTAGAGAAACGTTCCTTAAAACTAAAAAATATTTGGAGTATGTCGGAAATCGTCAGGGATAAAGTTCTTTCCGTCGCAGGTGCTCTTCTTGAGATTATTATACCATATGATATTTTCCAATATTGTACGGCATGACGACATATAAATTGAAAGTGTAATGACGAATGCATCCGATTGTAATTTAAAGTCAGTTTTGTAGCCTAATTTTCCGTTTCTTTAAAACTGAATTTCATTTTTGACATGTGATACACGTACAATACTCGTATATTTGAGATTATTTAAAATGACATTTATGAAATACGTCGAATGATTTCAATCTTTTTCGATTCTTGTGAAAGATCATACAAAGAACAATTATTTATCTATGTAGATCACAGCACCCTATCACAATCAGATGCATATACGAAATAATGCCCTGTTGCAAAATGTTTTCATTTTCTTTTTAATATTTGTAATAGCACGGAATTTCATAACCAGGAAGAAATTTTGACGTCACCTTATTACGGCGAATTATGGACCAATTTGACATGGACATCTGTATTAATAATTTGAACCTCAATTTACAACGTCACACCTCCAACCCCTAAAACAATGCACATTATTACAAATATCGAGACGCTGGCTGTTGACCAAGAGCTATTGATCAGTGCATGCTGCATATAAAAACCGAATGAAACAATTATTCTACACTGTAACTGATTGGCAGTCTTTAAAACTACTAGACCTATTCTCGGGAGTGTTGTCCTTTTCATGTTAAGTATATAAATGGAGAATAATAAGGTTTTTGTGGTAGTATATTATTTCCACTTTTCTAAACCTACATTAATGTGAGTTATAAATGACTTTTACATATTAGGAATTAATCACAAATTTTTTTCTCCAAACAAATAAAAGCGTGTGCAATCCAGAGACTGCCCGAACAAATTTCATTCTTTAATTCTTTCGAGGAATTTGTTTGTCTTGAGTTGAAGATATTCTGAATTTATCAGTAAACCACCAGGAGGACTTGAACCATGAAAACTAAAATGGGACTAATATTAGTTAGGGATGGAAATCTTGAAAGAAACTGTGTTGTTTGCTCAAATTTATTTTAGTATACCGTTCAACACATTTCTTTTAAACATATTTTATTGTCATTTAATTTAGAATATCGCATTCGACACGAGTTGTCTAAGTCATCACGATTTTTCCCGAAAGATACAAAATAGTCTATAAAGATCTCATTATTTTAACATAGATGCGATTTTACCGGAAATAACAAGGTCAAAAGTTTAAATTTGTTAAAATAGATATAACATTTCAAAGGACAAACATGTGTGTGTATGTGTGTGTGTGTGTGTGTGTGTGTGTGTGTGAGAGAGAGAGATAGACAGAGAGAGACAGAGAGAGAGAGGAAGAGAAGTATTTGTGTAAGTATATCAAACATTTCAGTCACCAGATATTTTTTATTTTAAAAAGAACAAATTGCCAATTTAAGAGGTATCACTTCTGTGCTGCTCTTTTTGCAATTGCTATAGCCAACCTTGTCTGGTAAATCTCCCCTACCACCACCACCACCCACCCACCAAAAAAAAAAAAAAATAAGTAGATAAATAAATCTGCTGACACTGATGCACTATTTGTACGCTCTGATGCTACCAATTCATAAAAGGGATCAAATATTGCAGAAGAATCTGTTTGAAACACATTGATGTACATTTCAGACACCTAACGGTGTTACTTTTGTTGAATGAATACTTATATTAGCATGGGTTTTCGATGTATTCTAGTTTAACGCACTGTACTGGGGAACAAACTGGAAGTATGAAATAGTAACAATCAAATTTGGACAAGTTGCCAAATATGGAGACATGAAAAGGGGAGGGCATGCAAAATGTGTGGGCAGCATGCTGCATCTCTGTGTATATATAGCTGGTATGCTACATATTTAGTAAAATTTTATGTAATGAAATGGAAAGTACGTTAGACATTGTTGCGACATACTTGTCAGATCCCGGGTGCTTGTGTGTATTCGAATGAATCTGAAGTACTTTGTGTCACATGTTTTTTAATCCATTAGTTTAATTAGATATTATTCGAGGGGGATGTGTCATAATGATATATACTTTCAGAACCAGTGGCGTAGCAAGAATATTTGGCGTCCAGGGCAAAACACCCAAATTTGCGGCGCCTATGGTAAAACACCCACATGTGCGCCCCCGGCTGCCCTTGTTGCGCAGTTATGTTGATACTTTGGGCCGATTTGGGCCCTTTTAGCGCCCCCTAGCCACCGGCGCCCGGCTCGAATACCTTACCTAACCCTGACCCTTCCCCCCCCCCCGTTGGTACGCAACTTCTCAGAACCTATGCATAGTTTCCATGACTGCAGTGTTCAAAATATATTTGTTAAATATTTTGGCATATAAAGTATTTTTTAAGAAAACACTTTTTACAATACTAGTTGACTTTTGTTGATCGAATGAACAAGGATTTCCCCGGAAGTTTTGTTTCGGTTTAGGTAGACAAGCAGAAAGACAACTTATTATAGGTGGATTGTGACGTCAGTTTTCAATGCTAAATCCAGACTTAGCCAATGAGTGTGCTGACAGACAGGGAGAAAGAGCTGGGATCTATGGGTATTAGGTATGGGGCCATATACAAGCAAAGTTTTCAACTTATTCATTATCATTATCACGCGCAAACGTGAATGAGTAAACTAAATTCACGAGGTAGAGGCCTGATTTAAGGGAACTGACTACCTGTGTTTCAAGTTTAGTATGTATGATATTAAGGTGACGTTTGCCATTATATGTAGCATAATAGTGTCATGACCCATGAGTTGAATTAGAGAAACGTTCCTTAAAACTAAAAAATATTTGGAGTATTTCGGATATCGTCAGAGATAAAGTTCTTTCCGTCGCAGGTGCTCTTCTTGAGATTATTATACCATATGATATTTTCCAATATTGTACGGCATGACGACATATAAATTGAAAGTGTAATGACGAATGCATCCTAATGTAATTTAAAGTCAGTTTTGTAGCCTAATTTTCCGTTTCTTTAAAACTGAATTTCATTTTTGACATGTGATACATGTACCATACTCGTATATTTGAGATTATTTAAAATGACATTTATGAAATACGTCGAATAATTCCAATCTTTTTCGATTCTTGTGAAAGATCATACAAAGAACAATTATTTATCTATGTAGATCACAGCACCCTATCACAATCAGATGCATATACGAAATAATGCCCTGTTGCAAAATGTTTTCATTTTCTTTTTAATATTTGTAATAGCATGGAATTTCATAACCAGGAAGAAATTTTGACGTCACCTTATTACGGCGAATTATGGACCAATTTGACATGGACATCTGTATTAATAATCTGAACCTCAATTTACAACGTCACACCTCCAACCCCTAGAACAATGCACATTATTACAAATATCGAGACGCTGGCTGTTGACCAAGAGCTATTGATCAGTGCATGCTGCATATAAAAACCGAATGAAACAATTATTCTACACTGTAACTGATTGGCAGTCTTTAAAACTACTAGACCTATTCTCGGGAGTGTTGTCCTTTTCATGTTAAGTATATAAATGGAGAATAATAAGGTTTTTGTGGTAGTATATTATTTCCACTTTTCTAAACCTACATTAATGTGAGTTATAAATGACTTTTACATATTAGGAATTAATCACAAATTTTTTTCTCCAAACAAATAAAAGCGTGTGCAATCCAGAGACTGCCCGAACAAATTTCATTCTTTAATTCTTTCGAGGAATTTGTTTGTCTTGAGTTGAAGATATTCTGAATTTATCAGTAAACCACCAGGAGGACTTGAACCATGAAAACTAAAATGGGACTAATATTAGTTAGGGATGGAAGGCTTGAAAGAAACTGTGTTGTTTGCTCAAATTTATTTTAGTATACCGTTCAACACATTTCTTTTAAACATATTTTATTGTCATTTAATTTAGAATATCGCATTCGACACGAGTTGTCTAAGTCATCACGATTTTTCCCGAAAGATACAAAATAGTCTATAAAGATCTCATTATTTTAACATAGATGCGATTTTACCGGAAATAACAAGGTCAAAAGTTTAAATTTGTTAAAATAGATAACATTTCAAAGGACAAACATGTGTGTGTATGTGTGTGTGTGTATGTGTGTGAGAGAGAGAGATAGACAGAGAGACAGAGAGAGAGAGAGGAAGAGAAGTATTTGTGTAAGTATATCAAACATTTCAGTCACCAGATATTTTTTATTTTAAAAAGAACAAATTGCCAATTTAAGAGGTATCACTTCTGTGCTGCTCTTTTTGCAATTGCTATAGCCAACCTTGTCTGGTAAATCTCCCCTACCACCACCACCACCCACCCACCAAAAAAAAAAAAAAATAAGTAGATAAATAAATCTGCTGACACTGATGCACTATTTGTACGCTCTGATGCTACCAATTCATAAAAGGGATCAAATATTGCAGAAGAATCTGTTTGAAACACATTGATGTACATTTCAGACACCTAACGGTGTTACTTTTGTTGAATGAATACTTATATTAGCATGGGTTTTCGAGGTATTCTAGTTTAACGCACTGTACTGGGGAACAAACTGGAAGTAGGAAATAATAACAATCAAATTTGGACAAGTTGCCAAATATGGAGACATGAAAAGGGGAGGGCATGCAAAATGTGTGGGCAGCATGCTGCATCTCTGTGTATATATAGCTGGTATGCTACATATTTAGTAAAATTTTATGTAATGAAATGGAAAGTACGTTAGACATTGTTGCGACATACTTGTCAGATCCCGGGTGCTTGTGTGTATTCGAATGAATCTGAAGTACTTTGTGTCACATGTTTTTTAATCCATTAGTTTAATTAGATATTATTCGAGGAGATGTGTCATAATGATATATACTTTCAGAACCAGTGGCGTAGCAAGAATATTTGGCGTCCAGGGCAAAACACCCAAATTCGCGGCGCCTATGGTAAAACACCCACATGTGCGCCCCCGGCTGCCCTTGTTGCGCAGTTATGTTGATACTTTGGGCCGCTTTGGGCCCTTTTAGCGCCCCCTAGCCACCGGCGCCCGGCTCGAATACCTTACTAGCTAACCCTGACCCTTCCCCCCCCCCCCGTTGGTACGCAACTTCTCAGAACCTATGCATAGTTTCTATGACTGCAGTGTTCAAAATATATTTGTAAAATATTTTGGCATATAAAGTATTTTTTAAGAAAACACTTTTTACAATACTAGTTGACTTTTGTTGATCGAATGAACAAGGATTTCCCCGGAAGTTTTGTTTCGGTTTAGGTAGACAAGCAGAAAGACAACTTATTATAGGTGGATTGTGACGTCAATTTTCAATGCTAAATCCAGACTTAGCCAATGAGTGTGCTGACAGACAGGGAGAAAGAGCTGGGATCTATGGGTATTAGGTATGGGGCCATATACAAGCAAAGTTTTCAACTTATTCATTATCATTATCACTGCGCAAACGTGAATGAGTAAACTAAATTCACGAGGTAGAGGCCTGATTTAAGGGAACTAACTACCTGTGTTTCAAGTTTAGTATGTATGATATTAAGGTGACGTTTGCCAATATATGTAGCATAATAGTGTCATGACCCATGAGTTGAATTAGAGAAACGTTCCTTAAAACTAAAAAATATTTGGAGTATTTCGGATATCGTCAGAGATAAAGTTCTTTCCGTCGCAGGTGCTCTTCTTGAGATTATTATACCATATGATATTTTCCAATATTGTACGGCATGACGACATATAAATTGAAAGTGTAATGACGAATGCATCCTAATGTAATTTAAAGTCAGTTTTGTAGCCTAATTTTCCGTTTCTTTAAAACTGAATTTCATTTTTGACATGTGATACATGTACCATACTCGTATATTTGAGATTATTTAAAATGACATTTATGAAATACGTCGAATAATTCCAATCTTTTTCGATTCTTGTGAAAGATCATACAAAGAACAATTATTTATCTATGTAGATCACAGCACCCTATCACAATCAGATGCATATTCGAAATAATACCCTGAAGCAAAATGTTTTCATTTTCTTTTTAATATTTGTAATGGCACGGAATTTCATAACCAGGAAGAAATTTTGACGTCACCTTATTACGGCGAATTATGGACCAATTTGACATGGACATCTGTATTAACATTTTGAACCTCAATTTACAACGTCACACCTCCAACCCCTAAAACAATGCACATTATTACAAATATCGAGACGCTGGCTGTTGACCAAGAGCTATTGATCAGTGCATGCTGCATATAAAAACCGAATGAAACAATTATTCTACACTGTAACTGATTGGCAGTCTTTAAAACTTCTAGACCTATTCTCGGGAGTGTTGTCCTTTTCATGTTAAGTAAATAAATGGAGAATAATAAGGTTTTTGTGGTAGTATATTATTTCCACTTTTCTAAACCTACATAAATGTGAGTTATACATGACTTTTACATATTAGGAATTAATCACAGCTTTTTTCTCCAAACAAATAAAAGCGTGTGCAATCCAGAGACTGCCCAAACAAATTTCATTCTTTAATTCTTTCGAGGAGCTTGTTTGTCTTGAGTTGAAGATATTCTGAAATTATCAGTTAACCACCAGGAGGACTTGAACCATGAAAACTAAAATGGGACTAATATTAGTTAGGGATGGAAGGCTTGAAAGAAACTGTGTTGTTTGCTCAAATTTTATTTTAGTAAACCGTTAAACACATTTGTTTTAAACATATTTTATTGTCAATTAATTTAGAATATCGCATTCGACACGAGTTGTCTAAGTCATCACGATTTTTCCCGAAAGATACAAAATAGTCTATAAAGATCTCATTATTTTAACAAAGATGCGATTTTACCTGAAATAACAAGGTCAAACGTTTAAATTTGTTAAAATAGATATAACCTTTCAAAGGACAAACGTGTGTGTGTATGTGTGTGTGTGTGAGAGAGAGAGAGAGAGAGAGAGAGAGAGAGAGAGAGAGATAGAGAGAGACAGAGACAGAGAGAGAGACAGACAGACAGACATACAGACAGACAGACAGAGAGAGAGGGAGAGAAGTATTTGTGTAAGTATATCAAACATTTCAGTCACCAGATATTTTTTATTTTAAAAAGAACAAATTGCCAATTTAAGAGGTATCACTTCTGTACTGCTCCTTTTGCAATTGCTATAGCCAACCTTGTCTGATAAATCTCCCCCCACCCAAAAAAATAAAAAATAAGTAGATAAATAAATCTGCTGACACTGATGCACTATTTGTACGGTCTGATGCTACCAATTCATAAAAGGGATCAAATATTGCAGAAGAATCTGTTTGCAACACATTCCTGTACATTTCAGACACCTAACGGTATTACTTTTGTTCAATGAATACTTATATTAGCATGGGTTTTCGAGGTATTCTAGTTTAACGCACTGTACTGGGGAACAAAGTGGAAGTAGGAAATAGTAACAATCAAATTTGGACAAATTGCCAAATATGGAGACATGAAAAGGGGAGGGCATGCAAAATGTGTGTGCAGCATGCTGCATCTGTGTATATATAGCTGGTATGCTACATATTTAGTAAAATTTTATGTAATGAAATGGAAAGTACGTTAGACATAGTTGCGACATACTTGTCAGATCCCGGGTGCTTGTGTGTATTCGGATGAATCTGAAGTACTTTGTGTTACATGTTTTTTAATCCATTAGTTTAATTAGATAATATTATTCGAGGGGGATGTGTCATAATGATATATACCTTCAGAACCAGTTGCGTAACAAGAATATTTGGCGTCCAGGGCAAAACACCCAAATTTGCGGCGGCCAGGGTAAAACACCCACATGTGCGCCCCCGGCTCCCCTTGTTGCTCAGTTATGTTGATAGTTTGGGCCGATTTGGGCCCTTTTAGCGCGCCCTAGTCACCGGCGCCCGGCTCGAATACCTTACCTAACCTTGACCCTTCCCCCCCCCCTTCGCTACGCAACTTCTCAGGACCTATGCATAGTTTCCATGACTGCAGTATTCAAAATATATTTGTTAAATATTTTGGCATATAAATTTTTTTTTTAAGAAAATACTTATTACAATACTAGTTGACTTTTGTTGATCGAATGAACAAGGATTTCTCCGGAAGTTTTGTTTCGGTTTAGGTAGACAAGCAGAAAGACATCTTATTATAGGTGGATTGTCACGTCAATTTTCAATGCTAAATCCAGACTTAGCCAATGAGTGTGCTGACAGACAGGGAGAAAGAGCTGGGATCTATGGATATTAGGTATGGGGCCATATACAAGCAAAGTTTTCAACTTATTCATTATCATTATCACGCGCAAACGTGAATGAGTAAACTAAATTCACGAGGTAGAGGCCTGATTTAAGGGAACTGACTACCTGTGTTTCAAGTTTAGTATGTATGATATTAAGGTGACGTTTGCCAATATATGTAGCATAATAGTGTCATGACCCATGAGTTGAATTAGAGAAACGTTCCTTAAAACTAAAAAATATTTGGAGTATTTCGGATATCGTCAGAGATAAAGTTCTTTCCGTCGCAGGTGCTCTTCTTGAGATTATTATACCATATGATATTTTCCAATATTGTACGGCATGACGACATATAAATTGAAAGTGTAATGACGAATGCATCCGATTGTAATTTAAAGTCAGTTTTGTAGCCTAATTTTCCGTTTCTTTAAAACTGAATTTCATTTTTGACATGTGATACACGTACCATACTCGTATATTTGAGATTATTTAAAATGACATTTATGAAATACGTCGAATAATTCCAATCTTTTTCGATTCTTGTGAAAGATCATACAAAGAACAATTATTTATCTATGTAGATCACAGCACCCTATCACAATCAGATGCATATACGAAATAATGCCCTGTTGCAAAATGTTTTCATTTTCTTTTTAATGTTTGTAATGGCACGGAATTTCATAATCAGGAAGAAATTTTGACGTCACCTTATTACGGCGAATTATGGACCAATTTGACATGGACATCTGTATTAATAATTTGAACCTCAATTTACAACGTCACACCTCCAACCCCTAGAACAATGCACATTATTACAAATATCGAGACGCTGGCTGTTGACCAAGAGCTATTGATCAGTGCATGCTGCATATAAAGACCGAATGAAACAATTATTCTACACTGTAACTGATTGGCAGTCTTTAAAACTACTAGACCTATTCTCGGGAGTGTTGTCCTTTTCATGTTAAGTAAATAAATGGAGAATAATAAGGTTTTTGTGGTAGTATATTATTTCCACTTTTCTAAACCTACATTAATGTGAGTTATAAATGACTTTTACATATTAGGAATTAATCACAGATTTTTTTCTCCAAACAAATAAAAGCGTGTGCAATCCAGAGACTGCCCAAACAAATTTCATTCTTTAATTCTTTCGAGGAATTTGTTTGTCTTGAGTTGAAGATATTCTGAATTTATCAGTTAACCACCAGGAGGACTTGAACCATGAAAACTAAAATGGGACTAATATTAATTAGGGATGGAAGGCTTGAAAGAAACTGTGTTGTTTGCTCAAATTTTTTTTTAGTATACCGTTAAACACATTTGTTTTAAACATTTTATTGTCATTTAATTTAGAATATCGCATTCGACACGAGTTGTCTAAGTCATCACGATTTTTCCCGAAAGATACAAAATAGTCTATAAAGATCTCATTATTTTAACAAAGATGCGATTTTACCTGAAATAACAAGGTCAAACGTTTAAATTTGTTAAAATAGATATAACATTTCAAAGGACAAATATGTGTGTGTGTGTGTGTGTGTGTGTGTGTGTGTGTGTGTGTGTGTGTGTGTGTGTGAGAGAGAGAGAGAGAGAGAGAGAGAGAGAGAGAGAGATAAAGAGAGAGAGAAGTATTTGTGTAAGTATATCAAACATTTCAGTCACCAGATATTTTTTATTTTAAACAGAACAAATTGCCAACTTAAGAGGTATCACTTCTGTGCTGCTCTTTTTGCAATTGCTATAGCCAACCTTGTCTGGCAAATAATCTCCCCCCCACCCACACACACACCAAAAAAAAAATAAAAAAATAAGTAGATAAATAAATCTGCTGACACTGATGCACTATTTGTACGGTCTGATGCTACCAATTCATAAAAGGGATCAAATGTTGCAGAAGAATCTGTTTGCAACACATTGCTGTACATTTCAGACACCTAACAGTATTACTTTTGTTCAATGAATACTTATATTAGCATGGGTTTTCGAGGTATTCTAGTTTAACGCACTGTACTGGGGAACAAACTGGAAGTAGGAAATAATAACAATCAAATTTGGACAAGTTGCCAAATATGGAGACATGAAAAGGGGAGGGCATGCAAAATGTGTGGGCAGCATGCTGCATCTCTGTGTATATATAGCTGGTATGCTACATATTTAGTAAAATTTTATGTAATGAAATGGAAAGTACGTTAGACATATTTGCGACATACTTGTCAGATCCCGGGTGCTTGTGTGTATTCGGATGAATCTGAAGTACTTTGTGTCACATGTTTTTCAATCCATTAGTTTAATTAGATAATATTATTCGAGGGGGATGTGTCATAATGATATATACTTTCAGAACCAGTAGCGAAGCAAGAATATTTGGCGTCCAGGGCAAAACATCCAAATTTGCGGCGCCCAGGGTAAAACACCCACATGTGCGCCCCCGGCTGCCCTTGTTGCGCAGTTATGTTGATACTTTGGGCCGATTTGGGCCCTTTTGGCGCCCATAGCCACCGGCGCCCGGCGCGAATACCCTACCTGACGATCACCCTTACCCCCACCCACCCCCCCACCCCCCCCGTCGCTACGCAACTTCTCAGGACCTATTCATAGTTTCCATGACTGCAGTATTCAAAATATATTTGTTAAATATTTTGGCATATAAAGTATTTTTTAAGAAAATACTTATTACAATACTAGTTGACTTTAGTTGATTGAATTAAGAAGGATTTCCCCGGAAGTTTTGTTTCGGTTTTGGTAGAAAAGCAGAAAGACATCTTATTATAGGTGGATTGTCTCGTCAATTTTCAGTGCTAAATCCAGACTTAGGAAATGAGTGTGCTGACAGACAGGGAGAAAGAGCTGGGATCTATGGGTATTAGGTATGGGGCCATATACAAGCAAAGTTTTCAACTTATTCATTATCATTATCACGCGCAAACGTGAATGAGTTAACTAAATTCACCAGGTAGAGGCCTAATTTAAGGGAACTGACTACCTGTGTTTCAAGTTTAGTATGTATGATATTAAGGTGACGTTTGCCAATATATGTAGGATAATAGTGTCATGACCCATGAGTTGAATTAGAGAAACGTTCCTTAAAACTAAAAAATATTTGGAGTATGTCGGAAATCGTCAGGGATAAAGTTCTTTCCGTCGCAGGTGCTCTTCTTGAGATTATTATACCATATGATATTTTCCAATATTGTACGGCATGACGACATATAAATTGAAAGTGTAATGACGAATGCATCCGAATGTAATTTAAAGTCAGTTTTATAGCCTAATTTTCCGATTCTTTAAAACTGAATTTCATTTTTGACATGTGATACACGTACCATACTCGTATATTTGAGATTATTTAAAATGACATTTATGAAATACGTCGAATAATTCCAACCTTTTTCGATTCTTGTGAAAGATCATGCAAAGAACAATTATTTATCTATGTAGATCACAGCACCCTATCACAATCAGATGCATATACGAAATAATGCCCTGTTGCAAAATGTTTTCATTTTCTTTTTAATATTTGTAATTGCACGGAATTTCATAATCAGGAAGAAATTTTGACGTCACCTTATTACGGCGAATTATGGACCAATTTGACATGGACATCTGTATTAATAATTTGAACCTCAATTTACAACGTCACACCTCCAACCCCTAGAACAATGCACATTATTACAAATATCGAGACGCTGGCTGTTGACCAAGAGCTATTGATCAGTGCATGCTGCATGTAAAGACCGAATGAAACAATTATTCTACATTGTAACTTATTAGCAGTCTTTAAAACTACTAGACCTATTCTCGGGAGTGTTGTCCTTTTCATGTTAAGTAAATAAATGGAGAATAATAAGGTTTTTGTGGTAGTATATTATTTCCACTTTTCTAAACCTACATTAATGTGAGTTATAAATGACTTTTACATATTAGGAATTAATCACAGATTTTTTTCTCCAAACAAATAAAAGCGTGTGCAATCCAGAGACTGCCCAAACAAATTTCATTCTTTAATTCTTTCGAGGAGTTTGTTTGTTTTAAGTTGAAGATATTCTGAATTTATCAGTTAACCACCAGGAGGACTTGAACCATGAAAACTAAAATGGGACTAATATTAGTTAGGGATGGAAGGCTTGAAAGAAACTGTGTTGTTTGCTCAAATTTTATTTTAGTATACCGTTAAACACATTTGTTTTAAACATTTTATTGTCATTTAATTTAGAATATCGCATTCGACACGAGTTGTCTAAGTCATCACGATTTTTCCCGAAAGATACAAAATAGTCTATAAAGATCTCATTATTTTAACAAAGATGCGATTTTACCTGAAATAACAAGGTCAAACGTTTAAATTTGTTAAAATAGATATAACATTTCAAAGGACAAATATGTGTGTGTGTGTGTGTGTGTGTGTGTGTGTGTGTGTGTGTGTGAGAGAGAGAGAGAGAGAGAGAGAGAGAGAGGGAGAGAAGTATTTGTGTAAGTATATCAAACATTTCAGTCACCAGATATTTTTTATTTTAAACAGAACAAATTGCCAACTTAAGAGGTATCACTTCTGTGCTGCTCTTTTTGCAATTGCTATAGCCAACCTTGTCTGGTAAATCTCCCCCACCCACACACGCACCAAAAAAAAAAATAAAAAATAAGTAGATAAATAAATCTGCTGACACTGATGCACTATTTGTACGGTCTGATGCTACCAATTCATAAAAGGGATCAAATGTTGCAGAAGAATCTGTTTGCAACACATTGCTGTACATTTCAGACACCTAACAGTATTACTTTTGTTCAATGAATACTTATATTAGCATGGGTTTTCGAGGTATTCTAGTTTAACGCACTGTACTGGGGAACAAACTGGAAGTAGGAAATAATAACAATCAAATTTGGACAAATTGCCAAATATGGAGACATAAAAGGGGAGGGCATGTAAAATGTGTGGGCAGCATGCTGCATCTCTGTGTATATATAGCTGGTATGCTACATATTTAGTAAAATTTTATGTAATGAAATGGAAAGTACGTTAGACATATTTGCGACATACTTGTCAGATCCCGGGTGCTTGTGTGTATTCGGATGAATCTGAAGTACTTTGTGTCACATGTTTTTCAATCCATTAGTTTAATTAGATAATATTATTCGAGGGGGATGTGTCATAATGATATATACTTTCAGAACCAGTAGCGAAGCAAGAATATTTGGCGTCCAGTGCAAAACATCCAAATTTGCGGCGCCCAGGGTAAAACATCCACATGTGCGCCCCCGGCTGCCCTTGTTGCGCAGTTATGTTGATACTTTGGGCCGATTTGGGCCCTTTTGGCGCCCCGTAGCCACCGGCGCCCGGCGCGAATACCCTACCTGACGATCACCCTTACACCCACCACTCCCCCCCCCTTCGCTACGCAACTTCTCAGGACCTATTCATAGTTTCCATGACTGCAGTATTCAAAATATATTTGTTAAATATTTTGGCATATAAAGTATTTTTTAAGAAAATACTTATTACAATACTAGTTGACTTTTGTTGATCGAATGAACAAGGATTTCCCCTGAAGTTTTGTTTCGGTTTTGGTAGAAAAGCAGAAATACATCTTATTATAGGTGGATTGTCACGTCAATTTTCAATGCTAAATCCAGACTTAGCCAATGAGTGTGCTGGCAGACAGGGAGAAAGAGCTGGGATCTATGGGTATTAGGTATGGGGCCATATACAAGCAAAGTTTTCAACTTATTCATTATCATTATCACGCGCAAACGTGAATGAGTTAACTAAATTCACCAGGTAGAGCCCTAATTTAAGGGAACTGACTACCTGTTTTTCAAGTTTAGTATGTATGATATTAAGGTGACGTTTGCCAATACATGGAGAATAACAGTGTCATGACCCATGAGTTGAATTAGAGAAACGTTCCTTAAAACTAAAAATATTTGGAGTATTTCGGATTTCGTCAGGGATAAAGTTCTTTCCGTCGCAGGTGCTCTTCTTGAGATTATTATACCATTTGATATTTTCCAATATTGTACGGCATGACGACATATAAATTGAAAGTGTAATGACGAATGCACCCTAATGTAATTTAAAGTCAGTTTTGTAGCCTAATTTTCCGTTTCTTTAAAACTGAATTTCACTTTTGACATGTGATACACGTACCATACTCGTATATTTGAGATTATTTAAAATGACATTTATGAAATACATCGAATAATTCCAATCTTTTTCGATTCTTGTAAAAGATCATACAAAGAACAATTATTTATCTATGTAGATCACAGCACCCTATCACAATCAGATGCATTTACGAAATAATACCCTGAAGCAAAATGTTTTCATCTTCTTTTTAATATTTGTAATGGCACGGAATTTCATAACCAGGAAGAAATTTTGACGTCACCTTATTACGGCGAATTATGGACCAATTTGACATGGACATCTGTATTAACAATTTGAACCTGAATTTACAACGTCACACCTCCAACCCCTAAAACAATGCACATTATTACAAATATCCAGACGCTGGCTGTAGACCAACAGCTATCGATCAGTGCATGCTGCATATAAAGATCGAATCAAACAATTATTCTACAATGTAACTGATTGGCAGTCTTGAAAACTACTAGACTTCTTTTCGGGAGTATTGTCCTTTTCATTTTAAGTAAATAAATGGAGAAGAATAAGGTTTTTGTGGTAGTATATTATTTCCACGTTTCTAAACCTACATTAATGTGAGTTATAAATGTCCTTTTAAATATTAGGAATTAATCATAGCATTTTTCCCCAAACAAATAAAAGCGTGTACAATCCAGAGACTGCCCATGCATATTTCAGACTTGAATTCTTTCGAGGAGTTTGCTTGTCTTAAGTTGAAGATACTCTGAATTTCTCAGTTAACCACCAGGAGGGCTTTAACCATGAAAACTAAAATTGGACTAATATTAGTTAGGGATGGAAGTTTTGAAAGAAACTGTGTAGTTTGCTCAAATTTTATTTTAGTGTACCGTTAAACACGTTTGTTTTAAACATATTTTATTGTCATTTAATTTAGAATATCGCATTCGACACGAGTTGTCTAAGTCATCACGATTTTTTCCCGAAAGATACAAAATAGTCTAAAGATCTCATTATTTTAACAAAGATTCGAAAGTACCTGAAATAACAAGGTCAAACGTTTAAATTTGTTAAAATAGATATAATATTTCAAAGGACGAGCGTTTGTGTGTGTGTGTGTGTGTGTGTGTGTGTGTGTGTGTGAGAGAGAGAGAGAGAGAGAGAGAGAGAGAGAGAGAGAGAGAGAGAGAGAGCGCGCGCACTGGTTAAGTCATTATTGTATATTCGGTTTATTTTGTTTATTCGTTACTTTAAAAAATATAATTGTAAGCACTAGAAATACTTAGTTCCGAGTATATATTTATGAACATTTAGAAATATTACATAGTTTGGTTCTTTATTTATATCGATGTCATTGTCATTTATAAATCCATACTTAGACTACTAGCGAACAAACTGGTATCTTTGGGTATTTAATAAGGAGTAATTGACAAAGTGTTCGACATCTTCAATATCATAATCACATGCACACATGGAAGAGTTAACTGATTTCACAAACTAAAGGTCTGATCTCAGGGTACTACCTCCGTGTGTAAGTTTAGTATGTAGGATATTTGAGCGTAACAGTGTGATTACTATTAGTTCATTAGTGAAACGATTCTAAAAAAATATTTTTGGGAGGATTTCGGATATCGTCACGGAGAGTGTTCTAAAGACAAATCGTATATGGGTAAAAGGTCGTAGGAAATGAAAAGTCTGGTAGAGGTTGGTGTGATACTTTATGAGTAACGTAAACAATAATTAAATGAGTCATATCTTTTTTGCGGAAGTAGGTCGATTAAATAGTTACGGACTTGAGTATTTATAATCGAATACATTATGCAGAATCTTTTCTTGTTCCTTTGTTTTCCAAACCAAACAATGTGGGCATAAAGAGACTATCTAGAAGAATTCTTGGGTATAGAACTGTAACGATCCGTGCAGCTTCCATCTGATTTCTTTCTTTCTAATATTTCCGAACTTTCAATACAGCAATTATCCCAGATTCCATAGGCATATTCTAAGGTTGGACCTATGAATAGTGTATATAATGTAGCGGAATCAGCAAATAGTCTGTAATTAGACGACAGTGTTTTGTCTCCTTTCTTATAAATTGGCATGTCATGCGCTAGCTTCCACTGTTTTGGGATCACGTCTGCTTCGAGTGATTTAGTTTTAGAAAAATACAAGGTTTATAACTTATTTGATCGGTTTCATCGGTTTTGTTTAGGTCAAGACTAGTTATTACATCTATAATTTCTTATTTATGTATAATGATGCCAGAAATAAAAGTTTTATTTCTAACTTCAAAATGTGATATATCTTCTCATAATTTCTTTAACTACACGTTAAAGAGAAAAAAAAATACGAATTCAGCAGCTAGCACTTTTCCTGCAAACTTAGAGGATCGGTTCGTACGTTCCAGTGGATGTATTAGGTTCAATGTCTTTGTAGCGTATACTTATTATCTCATTATATTCCAATAAAGTCGAGGATTTGATCCGCTGCAGGATTTGAACCCGCATCGACTCGGCTGCAGATCTGAGACGCTAAAAACAGCTAACCACGAGGTGGCTCCTCGTGAGATTTTTATACTCACATTATATTTACCAATATTACACATGTTTAATAATACCCAATAGCACACCAAACTACGGCATGACGACATATAATTTGATGGTGTAATGACGAATGCACCCGAATGTATTTAAAGTCAATTATGTAACCTATTTTTGGTAATTTTTTTATTGAAGATCATTTTTGTCATGTGATACACATAACATAATCTTACATTTAAGATTATGTAAAATGAAATTTATGAAATCTGTTGAATAGTTTCCATCTTTTGCGAATCTCGTGAAAGATCCTACATTGTTGTTCATATAATGTTTTATGTCATTATAATCCTTTATTGAGCTCCACTTTTGTAACAAAAGAAACAACTTAGTTTTTCCGAGGCCTAAAATATGTGTGCCAATTTGAAATTTATTTTATCTATACCACATTAGTGGGACTCGTGAAATGAAGACAGCTTACATGACCCCTAATTCACCTTTCGGGACTAATACTTGCGGGGAAACTTCTCTATCTCCTCGGTGGGTAACTATGACAACAGTAATTTCATTACCTCTTTTCCAGTATGGAGATTGTATATAACACTGAAACAGCTGTCCTATAGGCCTGTTCTATATATCAGCAGCTTAAACCTTGTAGAATTATAGCAAGAGAATAGCAAGTAATCCCTTCTGTAAAATGCACAACTGGCACGTTTACATTTTAAACTAGTTTCTATTTCACTCGTTTATAAATAATTGCAAATACGTGAGTAGTAACCTAAAATATATAAATTCTTAAGACAAAGATTTAACTTTCATTTTTAGAGTATCGTGGTTTTTATGCTTACTTTCCAGATAGATTTTTTTTTATTAAAGAAAATATGAAATGAAGAAAATTAATTTTTGTAAAACAAAAATCTTATCATTTTGAAAACCATGCTTTTGTATAAAGCCTAAATCAAGACAACTGGATTATACGTTTAAAAATGTACTAATGCGTAATACGTTCGTTTGAATTTTAAGATACATTTTCTTTTCTTGTAGTTGTTGTTTATGTGCAAGTAGGTCAAATAATTTCATTGCAGTGTCCAAGACTATGAGACGTTAAAGCATAAATAAACCCTTGTATAGTTAGTTTTTGGCAAAAAGTTAAAATATCATGATTAATAAGCACGTCATGTTACACAAGGGCCGATTTTGGAAAGGTGTTTATTATTGCGTGTATAAGTCTCACCCATGTAATGCCATGTCTTGGTGAAAGAACATTTGGTTTCTAAAATGAATATGAAAATAAATAATTGTGAGAGAAAAAAATATGTTAACATGGTCTGCACACTCAGTGTTCATAATCATTATACTCTTCTCAGCTTATGTGTGGTTCACATTTTAATATCAGAGAGATCTTTATAATTCTCACTATCAAAAAACGTCCACATTATGATTATCCATTGTATAGGTACTACATTGATTGTTAATTGTTACTTCAGATATCAAAGTGACAGCCTGTTGGTTCCATAAATTTAGTAAGAAGTGGATGATGGAGTGCATAAATAAGCTCATATAACAAAAGATCTGTTTTGATATTTCAGATGAACGTAATTTTCACCATCAACAAAGTTTCTACATGACGCCTACCTGTTTTACATAATCTGATTCATAAAATCACAAGCTGATCTTTCGTTTTTTTCGTCTATTGTATAATGTATATCCTTTTTGGATTGTATATTTTTTCCTAATATTAACTACTGATGTGAAATTGCCAAAGAATTAAAACTAATGCAACTTATCAAAATATAGGCTTGATAGTTGATTTGTTTCTGACATTTTCAGTTTTATGAAATGATACAAGACATAGAGAACAAATTATGTTGGCAAATGTACACCATTGCCTATTGTTTAAAAGAAATTTTATTAGTTGTTTTAAACGATCATATATAATTGTACGTTCCATAAATCGGCACGAATGAAATATTTCCCTATCTCTAATCCGGTTACTAAAATGGTGTAAAGATAGAAAGATCTGAAAATTACCTATACACGGAATACAGTGCGTTTCGAAAATAATAAAATAATAAAATAGTATTGCTGAAGTTAGATTTTAAAACAAATACAGGTATTGTGGAATCTATGTAATTATTTCGCTTGCGTGAAAATCAATGCACATTATTAGAAATATCGAGACGCTGGCTGTTGACCAAGAACTATTGATCAGTGCATGCTGCATATAAAAACCGAAGGAAACAATTATTCTACACTGTAACTGATTGGCAGTCTTTAAAACTACTAGACCTATTCTCGGGAGTGTTGTCCTTTTCATGTTAAGTAAATAAATGGAGAATAATAAGGTTTTTGTGGTAGTATATTATTTCCACTTTTCTAAACCTACATAAATGTGAGTTATAAATGACTTTTACATATTAGGAATTAATCACAGCTTTTTTCCTCCAAACAAATAAAAGCGTGTGCAATCCAGAGACTGTCCAAACAAATTTCATTCTTTAATTCTTTCGAGGAGTTTGTTTGTCTTAAGTTGAAGATATTCAGAATTTATCAGTTAACCACCAGGAGGACTTGAACCATGAAAACTAAAATGGGACTAATATTAGTTAGGGATGGAAAACTTGAAAGAAACTGTGTTGTTTGCTCAAATTTTATTTTAATAAACCGTTAAACACATTTGTTTTAAACATATTTTATTGTCATTTAATTTAGAATATCGCATTCGACACGAGTTGTCTAAGACATCACGATTTTTCCCGAAAGATACAAAATAGTCTAAAGATCTCATTATTTTAGCAAAGATGCGATTTTACCTGAAATAACAAGGTCAAACGTTTAAATTTGTTAAAATAGATATAACATTTCAAAGGACAAACGTGTGTGTGTGTGTGTGTGTGTGTGTGTGAGAGAGAGAGAGAGAGAGAGAGAGAGAGAGAGAGAGAGAGAGAGAGAGAGAGAGAGAGAGAGAGAGCACTGGTTAAGTCATTATTGTATATTCGGTTTATTTTATTTATTCGTTACTTTAAAAAATATAATTGTAAGCACTTGAAATATTTAGTTCCGAGCATATATTTATGAACAGTTAGAAATATTACATAGTTTGGTTCTTTATTTATATCGATGTCATTGTCAATTATAAATCCATACTTAGACTACTAGCGAAAGAACTGGTATCTTTGGGTATATAATAAGGAGTAATTGACAAACAAAGTGTTCGACATCTTCAATATCATAATCACATGCACACATGGAAGAGTTAACTGATTTCACAAACTAAAGGTCTGATCTCAGGGTACTATCTCCGTGTGTAAGTTTAGTATGTAGGATATTTGAGCGTAACAGTGTGATTACTATTAGTTCATTAGTGAAACGATTCTAAAAAAATATTTTTGGGAGGATTTCGGATATCGTCACGGAGAGTGTTCTAAAGACAAATCATATATGGGTAAAAGGTCGTAGGAAATGAAAAGTCTGGTAGAGGTTGGTGTGATACTTTGTGAGTAACGTAGACAATAATTAAATGAGTCATATCTTTTTGCGGAAGTAGGTCGATTAAATAGTTACGGACTTGAGTATTTATAATCGAATACATTATGCAGAATCTCTTCTTGATCCTTCGTTTTCCAAACCAAACAATGTGGGCATAAAGAGACTAGAAGAATTCTTGGGTATAGATTTCTAACGATCCGTGCAGCTTCCATCTGATTTCTTTCTTTCTAATATTTCCGAACTTTCAATACAGCAATTATCCCAGATTCCATAGGCATATTCTAAGGTTGGACCTATGAATAGTGTATATAATGTAGCGGAATCAGCAAATAGTCTGTAATTAGACGACAGTGTTTTGTCTCCTTTCTTATAAATTGGCATGTCATGCGCTAGCTTCCACTGTTATGGGATCACGTCTGCTTCGAGTGATTTAGTTTTAGAAAAATAAAAGGTTTATAACTTATTTGATCGGTTTCATCGGTTTTGTTTAGGTCAAGACTAGTTATTACATCTATAATTTCTTATTTATGTATAATGATGCCAGAAATAAAAGTTTTATTTCTAACTTCAAAATGTGATATATCTTATCATAATTTCTTTAACTACACGTTAAAGAGAAAAAAAATACGAATTCAGCAGCTAGCACTTTTCCTGCAAACTTAGAGGATCGGTTTGTACGTTGAAGTGGATGTATTAGGTTCAATGTCTTTGTAGCGTATACTTATTATCTCATTATATTCCAATAAAGTCGAGGATTTGATCCGCTGCAGGATTTGAACCCGCATCGACTTGGTTGCAGATCTGAGACGCTAAAAACTGAGCTAACCACGAGGTGGCTCCTCGTGAGATTTTTATACTCACATTATATTTACCAATATTACACATGTTTAATAATACCCAATAGCACACCAAACTACGGCATGACGACATATAATTTGATGGTGTAATGACGAATGCACCCGAATGTATTTAAAGTCAATTATGTAACCTATTTTTGGTATTCTTTTTATTGAAGATCATTTTTGTCATGTGATACACATAACATAATCTTACATTTAAGATTATGTAAAATGAAATTTATGAAATCTGTTGAATAGTTTCCATCTTTTGCGAATCTCGTGAAAGATCCTACATTGTTGTTCATATAATGTTTTATGTCATTATAATCCTTTATTGAGCTCCACTTTTGTAACAAAAGAAACAACTTAGTTTTTCCGAGGCCTAAAATATGTGTGCCAATTTGAAATTTATTTTATCTATACCACATTAGTGGGACTCGTGAAATGAAGACAGCTTACATGACCCCTAATTCATCTTTCGGGACTAATACTTGCGGGGAAACTTCTCTATCTCCTCGGTGGGTAACTATGACAACAGTAATTTCATTACCTCTTTTCCAGTATGGAGATTGTAGATAACACTGAAACAGCTGTCATATAGGCCTGTTCTATATATCAGCAGCTTAAACCTTGTAGAATTATAGCAAGAGAATAGCAAGTAATCCCTTCTGTAAAATGCACAACTGGCACG
Organism: Unio pictorum; assembly: GCA_030141615.1. Taxonomy (NCBI): domain Eukaryota; kingdom Metazoa; phylum Mollusca; class Bivalvia; order Unionida; family Unionidae; genus Unio; species Unio pictorum. The sequence continues at coordinate 1,910,547 of JARLTB010000046.1, forward strand.
TTTACATTTTAATCTAGTTTCTATTTCACTCGTTTATAAATAATTACAAATACGTGAGTAGTAACCTAAAATATATAAATTCTTAAGACCAAGATTTAACTTTCATTTTTAGAGTATCGTGGTTTTTATGCTTACTTTCCAGATAGATTTTTTTTTATTAAAGAAAATATGAAATGAAGAAAATTAATTTTTGTAAAACAAAAATCTTATCATTTTGAAAACCATGCTTTTGTATAAAGCCTAAATCAAGACAACTGGATTATACGTTTAAAAATGTACTAATGCGTAATACGTTCGTTTGAATTTTAAGATACATTTTCTTTTCTTGTAATTGTTGTTTATGTGCAAGTAGGTCAAATAATTTCATTGCAGTGTCCAAGCCTATGAGACGTTAAAGCATAAATAAACCCTTGTATAGTTAATTTTTGGCAAAAAGTTAAAATATCATGATTAATAAGCACGTCATGTTACACAAGGGCCGATTTTGGAAAGGTGTTTATTATTGCGTGTATAAGTCTCACCCATGTAATGCCATGTCTTGGTGAAAGAACATTTGGTTTCTAAAATGAATATGAAAATAAATAATTGTGAGAGAAAAAAATATATGTTAACATGGTCTGCACACTCAGTGTGCATCATCATTATACTCTTCTCAGCTTATGTGTGGTTCACATTTTAATATCAGAGAGATCTTTATAATTCTCACTATCAAAAAACGTCCACATTATGATTATCCATTGCATATGTACTACATTGATTGTTAATTGTTACTACAGATATCAAAGTGACAGCCTGTTGGATCCATAAATTTAGTAAGAAGTGGATGATGGAGTGCATAAATAAGCTCATATAACAAAAGATCTGTTTTGATATTTCAGATGAACGTAATTTTCACCATCAACAAAGTTTCTACATGACGCCTACCTGTTTTACATAATCTGATTCATAAAATCATAAGCTGATCTTTCGGGTTTTTTTTCGTCTATTGTATAATGTATATCCTTTTTGGATTGTATATTTTTTCCTAATATTAACTACTGATGTGAAATTGCCAAAGAATTAAAACTAATGCAACTTATCAAAATATAGGCTTGATAGTTGATTTGTTTCTGACATTTTCAGTTTTATGAAATGATACAAGACATAGAGAACAAATTATGTTGGCAAATGTACACCATTGCCTTTTGTTTAAAAGAAATTTCATTAGTTGGTTTTAAACGATCATATATAATTGTACGTTCCATAAACCGGCACGAATGAAATATTTCCCAATCTCTAATCCGGTTACTAAAATGGTGTAAAGATAGAAAGATCTGAAAATTACCTATACACGGAATATAGTGCGGTTCGAAAATAATAAAATAATACAATAGTATTGCTGAAGTTAGATTTTAAAACAAATACAGGTATTGTGGAATCTATGTAATTATTTCGCTTGCGTGAAAAATAGAAGGAACAATTAGTACTTGTTGTGCAGGGGTGGTTCACGTATGCTTAAATACCAGTGGCAGTATAAACAGGCAGACGAATAAGCAACCATATGAAAATAAAAATAAAAACATTTTCTTTAGTTTGTGTTCAAAAGCTCATCTTTGCGTTTATATAAAAAAACAATGCAATTAAAAAAATCCTAGCATTGATTTTTTTTTGACTGTACAGTTGAATGCATTCTCACAATTAAATGTTCCAGACAATATGGACTTGTATATTTCCTTTCAGTTTCCATCTTGTTTGTGTGTTTTCAGGATTAGGTTCATTTCTTCACATAATACAAATACTTCTTGCTTCAATTGCATTTGTATTGGTAAGTTTATTATCTTCCATCACGAATGCACATTGGACACTTAGTATTACCCCTGTCTAAATGTCCGTCAGTCCGTCCAGCCATATGACTCATAATACATGTACAAACTGCGAATATAAAGACCCAACGAACAATGATAATACTATATACCAGTTTTAGGTGTGTTGTGGGCAGTCCTCCCGAAAGTAGGTTTACCATGAAGATATCAGCACCCTATCACAATCAGAGGTATATACGAATTCACACACTGACGAAATTTACTGCGTCCCACCTCCCACCCTTAAAAAACTACACACATTATTACAAATATCGAGACGCTAGCTGTTGACCAAGATCTATTCGCTCAGTGTATGCCGGATATAAAGACCGATTCAAACAATAACTCTACACTGTAACTGATTGACGGTCTTTAACAATACTCGGCCTAATTTCGGGGGTGTTGGCCTTTATATATTAAATTAATAAATGGAGAAGAAAAAGATTTTTGTGGTAGTTTATTATTTCCATTCTTCATAACCTACAGAAATGCGAGTTACAAATGTCCTTTTACATATTAGGAATTAATCACGGCTATTTTTCCAAACAAAGAAAAGCGTGTGCAATCCAGAGACTGGCCATACAAACTTCAGACTCGATTCACCCATGGAGTTTATGTGTCTTAAGTTGAAGATACTCTGTTCTAAGTTAGATACCAGGAGGGCTTGGACCACGGAAACTAAAATGGAACTAATATTAGTTAGGGCTGGAGGGCTGGAAAGAGACTGTGTAGTTTGCTCAAATTATATTTTACAATACCGTTAAATACGTTTGTTTTAAAGATATTTTATTGTCATTTAATTTAATAATATGGCATTCGACACGAGTTGTCTAACTCATCTAGATTTTTTCCCAAAAGATACAAAAGTGGTCCAAAGATGCCATTCAATTAACAAAGATTTGAGTGTATATGAAAAAAATTCAAAATTTTCATCTATTAAAAGGCATGTAACATTTCAAAGGAAAAACGGAAGAGACATATACGTATGTACATTAATAGAGAAGCAATGAGAGAGAGAGAGAGAGAGAGAGAGAGAGAGAGAGAGAGAGAGAGAGAGAGAGAGAGAGAGAGAGAGAGAGAGAGAGAGAGAGAGAGAGACACAGACAGACAGACACAGACAGACAGAGCAAGAAAGAGAAAGAAAGAGAAAGAGAGAGAGAGAAGACATTACACTGGTTATAGTCACTATTGTATATTTCGTTTCTTTTATAGATTCGTTACTTAGAATATAACTGTAAGCAATATAAATATCTGGTTCCGATAATATATTTATGAACATTTAGAAATATTACATAGTTTATTTCTTTACTTATATCGACGTCACATTCCAGTAATAAATCTAGACTTAAGGCTATTAGTATACTGAAAGATAGAGCGAAAGAGCTGGGATACTTGGATATTAAGTAAGGAGCAATAGACAAACAAAGTGTTCGACATCTTCATTATCATAATCACAAGCACATGTGAAAGAGTTAACTAAATTCACCATCTAAAGGTAGGATTTGAGGGGACTACCTGCGTGTCTAGGTATAATATGTAGGATATTAAGATGACGTTTGCCAGTGGCATAATTTTAGTGCGATGACCCGTTAGTTGAATTAGAGAGACGTTTCTTAAAAATAGAAAGATATGGAGGATTTCGGATATCGTCAGAGAGAGAGAGAAAGAGTTCGAAAGACGAATGGTATATGGGTAAAGGTCTTATGAAAATATAAAGTCTGGTAGAGATTGGTGTGATACTTTGAGAGTAACGTAGACGATAATTAGATGCCTCATATCTCTTTTGTGGAAGGAGGTCGCTTAAATACTTAGGTACTTGAGTATTTATAATCGAATACATTATGCATAATCTCTTCTTTTTCCTTTTTCTGTGCAAACCAAACAGTTTCCGCATAAAGAGACTATCTAGAAGAATTAATGGGTATAGATCTGTATTGATCCGTGCAGCTTCCATCTGATTTTTTTTCTTTTTTCCGATCTTTCCGAATCTTCATTAGAGTAATTATCCCAGACTCCAGAAGCATATTCTAAGGTTGGACTTATGAATAGTGTATATAATTTAGCCGATGTCAACAATTAGTCTGTAATTAGACGATAGCGTTTTATCTCCTTATACATCGGCATGTCATGCACTAGCTTCCACTATGTTGGGAATACGCTGGCTTCGAGTGATTTATTTAAAAAAATATTTGCAATGGAACATACATTTCTTCAACTATACTTGTACAAGTTTATAACTTATTTGATCGGTTCCAGCGGTTATGTTTAGGTCAAGACTTGTTGTTACATCTATAATTTCTTGTTTATGTATAATGATGGCAGAAATAACAGTTTGATTTCTAACTTCAAAATGCGGTAAGTGTTTATCATAATTTTTTAAACGTGTAACAGAGTAAAATTACGAGTTCAGCAGCTCGCACTTCTCCTGATCATTTCTTGCAAAGTTCTTTGTAAAATGTACTTGTTATCTCATTATTTTCCAATAAGGTTGAGGATTTGATCCGATAGCAGGGCTTGAACCTTCATCCTTTCGGTCGCAGGTCTGAGACACTAACCACTGAGCCACGGTGGCTCCTCTAGAGATTAATATACCCATATGATATTTTCCAATATTATACGTTTAATAACACCCAATAACACAGCAAACGAAGGCGTGACGATACATGAATTGAAGGTGTAATGACGAGTGCATCCGAATGTAATTTAAAGTCAATTATGTAACCTGTTTTGTGGTTTTTTTTATTGAATATCATTTTTGTCATGTGATACACATAACATAATCTTACATTTGAGATTATTTAAAATGAAATTTATGAAATACGTTGAATAGTTTCAATCTTTTGCGACTCTCGTGAAAGATACTTCATTGTTGTTCATATAATTTTACATGCCATTATAATCCTTTATTGAGTTACACTTTGGTTACAAAAGAGACAACTTCATTTTGCTGTGTCCTAAAATTCACGTGCTAATTTAAAACTTATTTCATCTATTCTACACTAGTAGAGCTTATGAAACGAAGGCAGCTTACTTGTGCTCTGATTCGCCTATCGGAAACTAAATACGCTCGGAAAATTGATCCATCCGATCAGTGTCTAACTATTGTAACAGTACTTTTAGTACGTCTTTTCCAATATGGGGATTTTAGATTAACACTGATAACAGCTGTCTTATATAATGGTCTGTTCTATATATCTGCAGTTTAAATTCAAACAGATAGATGGGATAATAGGAAGTAAACCCTTCTGTAAATTGAGCAAACTCGCACTTTTACATTTTTAAACTAGTTTCTCTTTCACTCGTTTATAAATAATTACAAATACCTGAGTAGAAACCTAGAATATATAAATTCTTAAGACCGAGATCCAAATTTCATTTTTAAAGGATTGTATTTTTTATGCTTACTTTCCAGATACATTTTAAATTTTTTTCAAGAAAATATGAAATCTAACAAAAGATGAAAGAAAGTCTTATTATTTTGATCATTATTTATAAAGAGCAACGAAAGAAAACTGATGACGACATAAGCTTTCATCATGACATATACACACTAGCCTGAACAGAAGTACCTTTATGACAGTACGGTTCAAAATAGAAATAAATATGCATATCCAGTTGTAAACGTTCCCGATTTATGACTAAACATTTATACTGTGATAGGTTATTCTTAGTAAGTAAAATGTGTATTATACAGTGTATGAATAGGAGGTATTCGATGAATGGACTTCATGTATTTCAGCTGCAGTGGCTACTCAAGATTATTTACTGATGCATGAACAATACTTGTAAGAGTTGTAATACTGGTTGTCATTCCAGCGATACTGACAGTCAGTGATTTCCACTTTGAAAAATCTTTCTTCTAGGGTAGACAATAATAATAATTTCTGAAGCTGATTTTATTAGCAATGGTTTGCAAAACAGCAGAACAAATATCCTTGTGTTTAATCAACTCATTATGCTTCCGCTGCTTTGATAGAACAAAAAGGAATGCTCTTTATTGTTTTATGAATGTTATGCCCTGTGACAATGGCCAACATTTTGTAGGTCACGATAACTTTGGCATTAACTTATTTTATGCATGGCAGTTGGAAACTATGAAAAGCTTCGTAGAGGCGAGCTGTGTAATCGGTAATTACATTTTTGTTCTCAAAGAGTTCTGATAACTAAATAAATAAGTAAATAAATAAAAAACACCAAATTGTATCATTAAAAGTTGCCAAGTGTTGTTTATACATTATACGTGGCGTAATTCGTAGTTTCACTGGGCATCTTTCCAACTCAGTAACGCCTGGTAACGTTCATAATTTTACTTAAATATGAGGATCCTTTGAGAGCATCGTAAATCTATGGAGGAAAAGAAATAAGTGTCTTTTATGCTCATCTGAAAAGATTTGTACGCATTTCCGCGAAATCTTCATGCCTAACCAGAGAATAGCACAGAAAATACACCTCCCTCCCCCCCCCCTTTATAATTACAAAGCCTTGAGCAAATGCTAAGAGTTTTGCACTGAATCCTACCGACAAAATTTTTATTCAGTTGAATATTATTCGTGGTACCAGTTTTGTGGATTCCGTAGCTGATACAAACTGCGAATATAAAGACCCAACGAACAATGATAATACTATATACCAGTTTTAGGTGCGTTGAGGGCAGTCCTCCAGAAAGTAGGTTTACTATGAAGATATCAGCACCCTATCACAATCAGAGGTATATACGAATTCACAAACTGACGAAATTTACTGCGACCCACCTCCCACCCTTAAAAAAACTACACACATTATTACAAATATCGAGATGCTAGCTGTTGATCAAGATCTATTCGCTCAGTGTATGCCGGATATAAAGACCGATTCAAACAATAACTCTACACTGTAACTGATTGACGGTCTTTAAAAATACTCGACCTAATTTCGGGGGTGTTGGCCTTTATATGTTAAATTAATAAATGGAGAAGAAAAATATTTTTGTGGTAGTTTATTATTTCCATTCTTCATAACCTACAGAAATGCCAGTTACAAATGTCCTTTTACATATTAGGAATTAATCACGGCTATTTTTCCAAACAAAGAAAAGTGTGTGTAATCCAGAGACTGGCCATACAAACTTCAGACTCGATTTATCCATGGAGTTTATGTGTCTTAAGTTGAAGATACTCTAGATTTCTAAGTTAGCTACCAGGATTGCTTGGACCACGGAAACTAAAATGGGACTAATATTAGTTAGGGCTGGAGGGCTGGAAAGAGACTGTGTAGTTTGCTCAAATTATATTTTACAATACCGTTAAATACGTTTGTTTTAAAGATATTTTATTGTCATTTAATTTAATAATATGGCATTCGACACGAGTTGTCTAACTCATCTAGATTTTTTCCCAAAAGATACAAAAGTGGTCCAAAGATGCCATTCGTTTAACAAAGATTTGAGTGTATATGAAATAAAAATTCAAAATTTTCATCTATTAAAAGGCATGTAACATTTCAAAGGACAAACGGAAGAGACATATACGTATGTACATTAATAGAGAAGCAACGAGAGAGAGAGAGACAGAGAGACAGAGAGAGAGACAGAGACAGAGAAAGGTAGAGAGAGAGAGAGAGAGAGAGAGAGAGAGAGAGAGAGAGAGAGAGAGAAAGAAAGAGAAAGAGAGAGAGAGAAGACATTACACTGGTTATAGTCACTATTGTATATTTCGTTTCTTTTATAGATTCGTTACTTAGAATATAACTGTAAGCAATATAAATATCTGGTTCCGATAATATATTTATGAACATTTAGAAATATTACATAGTTTATTTCTTTACTTATATCGACGTCACATTCCAGTAATAAATCTAGACTTAAGACTATTAGTATACTGAAAGATAGAGCGAAAGAGCTGGGATACTTGGATATTAAGTAAGGAGCAATAGACAAACAAAGTGTTCGACATCTTCATTATCATAATCACAAGCACATGTGAAAGAGTTAACTAAATTCACCATCTAAAGGTAGGATTTGAGGGGACTACCTGCGTGTCTAGGTATAATATGTAGGATATTAAGATGACGTTTGCCAGTGGCATAATTTTAGTGCGATGACCCGTTAGTTGAATTAGAGAGACGTTTCTTAAAAATAGAAAGATATGGAGGATTTCGGATATCGTCAGAGAGAGAGAGAGAGAGTTCGAAAGACGAATGGTATATGGGTAAAGGTCTTATGAAAATATAAAGTCTGGTAGAGATTGGTGTGATACTTTGAGAGTAACGTAGACGATAATTAGATGCCTCATATCTCTTTTGTGGAAGGAGGTCGCTTAAATACTTAGGTACTTGAGTATTTATAATCGAATACATTATGCATAATCTCTTCTTTTTCCTTTTTCTGTGCAAACCAAACAGTTTCCGCATAAAGAGACTATCTAGAAGAATTAATGGGTATAGATCTGTATTGATCCGTGCAGCTTCCATCTGATTTTTTTTCTTTTTTCCGATCTTTCCGAATCTTCATTAGAGTAATTATCCCAGACTCCAGAAGCATATTCTAAGGTTGGACTTATGAATAGTGTATATAATTTAGCCGATGTCAACAATTAGTCTGTAATTAGACGATAGCGTTTTATCTCCTTATACATCGGCATGTCATGCACTAGCTTCCACTATGTTGGGAATACGCTGGCTTCGAGTGATTTATTTAAAAAAATATTTGCAATGGAACATACATTTCTTCAACTATACTTGTACAAGTTTATAACTTATTTGATCGGTTCCAGCGGTTATGTTTAGGTCAAGACTTGTTGTTACATCTATAATTTCTTGTTTATGTATAATGATGGCAGAAATAACAGTTTGATTTCTAACTTCAAAATGCGGTAAGTGTTTATCATAATTTTTTAAACGTGTAACAGAGTAAAATTACGAGTTCAGCAGCTCGCACTTCTCCTGATCATTTCTTGCAAAGTTAGAGGATCGGTTCGTACGTTTCAGTGGAGATAACAGGTTCCATGTCTTTGTAAAATGTACTTGTTATCTCATTATTTTCCAATAAGGTTGAGGATTTGATCCGATGGCAGGGCTTGAACCTTCATCCTTTCGGTCGCATGTCTGAGACACTAACCACTGAGCCACGGTGGCTCCTCTAGAGATTAAAATACCCATATGATATTTTCCAATATTATACGTTTAATAACACCCAATAACACAGCAAACGAAGGCATGACGATACATGAATTGAAGGTTTAATGACGAATGCATCCGAATGTAATTTAAAGTCAATTATGTAACCTGTTTTTGTGGGTTTTTTTTTATTGAATATCATTTTTGTCATGTGATACACATAACATAATCTTACATTTGAGATTATTTAAAATGAAATTTATGAAATACGTTGAATAGTTTCAATCTTTTGCGACTCTCGTGAAAGATACTTCATTGTTGTTCATATAATTTTACATGCCATTATAATCCTTTATTGAGTTACACTTTGGTTACAAAAGAGACAACTTCATTTTGCTGTGTCCTAAAATTTACGTGCTAATTTAAAACTTATTTCATCTATTCTACACTAGTAGAGCTTATGAAACGAAGGCAGCTTACTTGTGCTCTGATTCGCCTATCGGAAACTAAATACGCTCGGAAAATTGCTCCATCTGATCAGTGTCTAACTATTGTAACAGTACTTTTAGTACGTCTTTTCCAATATGGGGATTTTAGATTAACATTGATAACAGCTGTCTTATATAATGGTCTGTTCTATATATCTGCAGTCTAAATTCAAACAGATAGATGGGATAATAGGAAGTAAACCCTTCTGTAAATTGAGCAAACTCGCACTTTTACATTTTTAAACTAGTTTCTCTTTCACTCGTTTATAAATAATTACAAATACCTGAGTAGAAACCTAGAATATATAAATTCTTCAGACCGAGATCCAAATTTCATTTTTAAAGGATTGTATTTTTTTATGCTTACTTTCCAGATACATTTTAAATTTTTTTCAAGAAAATATGAAATCTAACAAAAGATGAAATAAAGTCTTATTATTTTGATCATTATTTATAAAGAGCAACGAAAGAAAACTGATGACGACATAAGCTTTCATCATGACATATACACACTAGCCTGAACAGAAGTACCTTTATGACAGTACGGTTCAAAATAGAAATAAATATGCATATCCAGTTGTAAACGTTCCCGATTTATGACTAAACATTTATACTGTGATAGGTTATTCTTAGTAAGTAAAATGTGTATTATACAGTGTATGAATAGGAGGTATTCGATGAATGGACTTCATGTATTTCAGCTGCAGTGGCTACTCAAGATTATTTACTGATGCATGAACAATACTTGTAAGAGTTGTAATACTGGTTGTCATTCCAGCGATACTGACAGTCAGTGATTTCCACTTTGAAAAATCTTTCTTCTAGGGTAGACAATAATAATAATTTCTGAAGCTGATTTTATTAGCAATGGTTTGCAAAACAGCAGAACAAATATCCTTGTGTTTAATCAACTCATTATGCTTCCGCTGCTTTGATAGAACAAAAAGGAATGCTCTTTATTGTTTTATGAATGTTATGCCCTGTGACAATGGCCAACATTTTGTAGGTCACGATAACTTTGGCATTAACTTATTTTATGCATGGCAGTTGAAAACTACGAAAAGTTTCGTGGAGGCGAGCTGTGTAATCGGTAATTACATTCTTGTTCTCAAAGAGTTCTGATAACTAAATAAATAAGTAAATAAATAAAAAACACCAAATTGTATCATTAAAAGTTGCCAAGTGTTGTTTATACATTATACGTGGCGCAATTCGTAGTTTCACTGGGCATCTTTCCAACTCAGTAACAACTGGTAACGTTCATAATTTTACTTAAATATGAGGATCCTTTGAGAGCATCGTAAATCTATGGAGGAAAAGAAATAAGTGTCTTTTATGCTCATCTGAAAAGATTTGTACGCATTTCCGCGAAATCTTCATGCCTAACCAGAGAATAGCACAGAAAATACCTCCCTCCCCCCCCCCCTTTTATAATTACAAAGCCTTGAGCAAATGCTAAGAGTTTTGCACTGAATCCTACCGACAAAATTTTTATTCAGTTGAATATTATTCGTGGTACCAGTTTTGTGGATTCCGTAGCTGATACAAACTGCGAATATAAAGACCCAACGAACAATGATAATACTATATACCAGTTTTAGGTGCGTTGTGGGCAGTCCACCCGAAAGTAGGTTTACCATGAAGATATCAGCACCCTATCACAATCAGAGGTATATACGAATTCACACACTGACGGAATTTACTGCGTCCCACCTCCCACCCTTAAAAAACTACACACATTATTACAAATATCGAGATGCTAGCTGTTGATCAAGATCTATTCGCTCAGTGTATGCCGGATATAAAGACCGATTCAAACAATAACTCTACACTGTAACTGATTGACGGTCTTTAAAAATACTCGACCTAATTTCGGGGGTGTTGGCCTTTATATGTTAAATTAATAAATGGAGAAGAAAAATATTTTTGTGGTAGTTTATTATTTCCATTCTTCATAACCTACAGAAATGCCAGTTACAAATGTCCTTTTACATATTAGGAATTAATCACGGCTATTTTTCCAAACAAAGAAAAGCGTGTGCAATCCAGAGACTGGCCATACAAACTTCAGACTCGATTTATCCATGGAGTTTATGTGTCTTAAGTTGAAGATACTCTGAATTTCTAAGTTAGCTACCAGGAGGGCTTGGACCAAGGAAACTAAAATGGGTCTAATATTAGTTAGGGCTGGAGGGCTGGAAAGAGACTGTGTAGTTTGCTCAAATTATATTTTACAATACCGTTAAATACGTTTGTTTTAAAGATATTTTATTGTCATTTAATTTAATAATATGGCATTCGACACGAGTTGTCTAACTCATCTAGATTTTTTCCCAAAAGATACAAAAGTGGTCCAAAGATGCCATTCGTTTAACAAAGATTTGAGTGTATATGAAAAAAAATTCAAAATTTTCATCTATTAAAAGGCAGGTAACATTTCAAAGGACAAACGGAAGAGACATATACGTATGTACATTAATAGAGAAGCAATGAGAGAGAGACAGAGACAGAGACAGAGACAGGGAGAGAGAGAGAGAGAGAGAGAGAAGACATTACACTGGTTATAGTCACTATTGTATATTTCGTTTCTTTTATAGATTCGTTACTTAGAATATAACTGTAAGCAATATAAATATCTGGTTCATATAGTATATTTATGAACATTTAAAAATATTACATAGTTTATTTCTTTACTTATATCGACATCACATTCCAGTAATAAATCTAGACTTAAGACTATTAGTATACTGAAAGATAGAGCGAAAGAGCTGGGATAATTGGATATTAAGTAAGGAGCAATAGACAAACAAAGTGTTCGACATCTTCATTATCATAATCACAAGCAAATGTGGAAGAGTTAACTAAATTCACCATGTAAAGGTAAGATTTGAGGGGACTACCTGCGTGTCTAGGTATAATATGTAGGATATTAAGATGACGTTTGCCAGTAGCATAATTTTAGTGCGATGACCCGTTAGTTGAATTAGAGAGACGTTTCTTAAAAATAGAAAGATATGGAGGATTTCGGATATCGTCAGAGAGAGAGTTCTAAAGACGAATGGTATATGGGTAAAGGTCGTATGAAAATATAAAGTCTGGTAGAGATTGGTGTGAGACGTTTGGAAATATTTAGAAATATAGCCTATATTGTGCTGAAAAATGGCGATAAACCATAATAAAAACAAACAAGAAACATACATACATACATACATACATACATACATACATACATACATACATACATACATACATACATACATACATACATACATACATTCATACATACATACATACATACATACATACATACATACATACATACATACATACATACATACATACATACATACATACATACATACATACATATAATTACCTGCATAAATTGGAAGAAAGCATCGGCAGAACAAATAAATAGGTATAAGGAAGCAACACGCAATGAATTTTACATGACGCAGCTTAAATGTTTCTGCCCATAAAAAGGTTTTGCCCGTACGCTAACCCCTTTTGGAAACTACTAAACGTAAAAAAGTTTCATACAGAAATGAGGCTGAAACGTAGGGTAAGGATCTCTAATGGTAGGCCAAGAGGATGGGAATTTCAGTCATACGCGAACTATAAGAAAGCGAAGAAACTGTTTGGAAAAGAGTTACTGAGAGCAAAAGAAATGTGTGATAGAGAACAGTTCAGTGAGATTGGAAAGGCTGCAGAGCTCGATATTTCCACTTTCTATAAGTTTATACGGAATAAAAGACATAAACGTGATTACATATGCGAAATTGAATCTAAGGGAAAAATTGTACGCGACCACGACTCTATAAGAGACTTATGGGCAAATCATTTTTCCAATTTGTCACTACCTGACAATACCTATCTGTACGATGAGAATCATTACCAGATGGTCTTAGCAGAGGTTAAAAAACAGAGTATAGAAACCCATTCCCACTTTGATAAAGTTGTTGACAAAATTCCCACTAGAGGAGAAATTAGTAGTGCAATTAGTTCTCTCAGTAAAGATTAGGCATGTGGTCACGACGGTATTGTTGACGATCATTTACTGTTTGCGGACACTCAAAGCAGTGTACAGTTACTTGAAACTGTCTTCAAAATAGTGTACGAGGCCGAGGAGTACCCATGCCATTTGAAACAAGGTTTAGTAATACCAATATTTAAAGGAGGGGGAAAAAGCAAATTAGATATGAATAATTACCGTGATATAACTATAGTTCCAGTGCTTCAGAAAATCCTAGAGCAAATTATATATAATAGACTGCTTATATTTTCTAAGCACATTAATTTTCCCAATCCATTGCAACAAGGTTTTAGGAATAATTGTGGTAGTATCACTGCAGCGTTTTGTATCAAAGAATCTATATACTACTATATGGATAAAGATACTCCTGTCTATGCAACATTTCTTGATAATGCTAAGGCATTCAATACAGTCTTGCACAATGGGTTATTTTACAAGCTGTACAAACTTGGCATAAAAGGGAAGACGTGGCGCATCATGAAAGACTCGTTTAAGGGAGTAACCAGTTCTGTTTTATTTGCGGGCAAATTGTCCAAACATTTCAATATTAAACAGGGTGTAGGGCAGGGTCGTATCTTGTCCGCTTGGTTCTTTCTCGTTATGATAGACGATTTGATCACTGATTTAGATCACACTTTGCGAGGCCTAAATCTTGTCGATCTCCACCTGCCGTGTGTCTTATTAGCGGATGACACAACTGTAATGGCTAATTCGCATCATTCGATGCAGCATCTGCTCGATACAATTTCTAATTATGCGAAAAGGTGGAGATTGAAATATAACGCAGATAAAAGTTGCAGCATCCTCTTTACAAACAAAAGAAGAACTGATATCCCTTCTTTTCTATTCGACAAGTCGCCAATTCCAGTAGTCAAAAGTAAGAAATATGCCGGCATACCTCTAAAGTACAACTTTAAACCTAACGACGCGATTAAAGAAGCATGCGATAAAGGTAAACACTTATTAAACTCTTTTTATTTTATTGGTATCAGAGACAGGGGAATGAACCCTCTAACAAGTATGAAAATCTGGAAAAGAATCATTCTACCCTCAGTCCTATAATGGATGTGAATTATGGTCGAATATGACAAACACCAATATAGAAGAACTTGAGCTATGTCAGAGATATGCAGCGGGACGTATGCAATCTTTGGATAAATATTCGCCGAAAGAGGCAACGCGTAGTACCTTAGGACTCTAGTCAATGGAAACATACATAGATAAGATGAAATTGTGCTTTTTCTCTTATGTTCTCTTAGACTATGCAGTAAGAGTACAAACCGAAGGTAAACTTGTTTGGAATCGGAATATTATTGATAATATTCAAAACATCGAAGAATCTACCTGGAATACAGATATTGAACTAAGGAGCGACTTTATTCGCTTCAGAAACATTCATTTGGACTTAAAACCAAGCAGTATATGGTTTCTTGGGTGTAAATTTCCATCTATGTTATGGCCTCTCTCTGAAATAGTGAAACTATATATCATGCCGGTTGGAAAAGTTATGATATGCAAACTGTGGAAAAAAGACTGACGACAGAGCGAAAATCTTATCTTAGGTTGTGAAATGCTACTTGCAGAACGAAACGTCTTCTCTGAGAGGGTGATTGACACTTTAGAGGTGAGAGACGGAGTTAATTTATTCAATCAAGAAGACGATATACTATTGAAGACACTTCTTGGAAGCAGAGTAGATTGCTTGTCGTCTATCGACGATGATGTATGTGATAAACTCATGTTGGTAACGGCATAAAGCATAACCTCATTTTACAATAAAATGCATATCCTACTCTCAACCAACATGTCATAACATAACAGCAGTAATAAGTAGTTAAGCTAAATAAATAAATTAATTAATTTAAAAAACAAGCAAAAACAAAAGGCCATCCTGTTGTTGTCAAATTCCGTAATTTTGTTGTATGATAGATCACGGAGATATTATGCTCTCTGGCTCATATAATATAAGAGTGTCACCTTTTGCTATCTTTATTCATTTGAGAATGGTTTCATGTTGTTCCACATATATATGTATAGATGTGTGTATGTGTGTGTATATGTGTATGTGTATATATGTGTTTGTGTGTGTATATATATATGGATGTGTATGTATGTACATTTATATATATATATGTGTGTGTATGTGTATATATATATATATATGCATGTATGCATAAGCACATATGTCATGTAGAAAGAACTACATTGATAATTAAACTGGTATACGTTTCACCATTTTTGTTATTTTTAAAAAAAAAAATTAAATACTCTGTTCGTTATATTTCATGATTTTGTATTATCCTGAATTTGATTAATCTGATGTAATCTTTGTTCAAGAGGAAATAAAGTCAGTCAGTCAGTTAGTCATACATACATACATACATACATACATACATACATACATACATACATACATACATACATACATACATACATACATACATACACATTATAGTTTTCTTTGATTCATTATAATTACTAATAACAATAATCAAACGAACACAAGCATACTAACTTTAACGAGCGAGTTTGTTTGGATGAGACGAATCGGTTAGTTCAAACCGCATAGTAATCGTTTTGTCCGTTCGTCTGTAAGGAAAAAAAATAGTAATGTCACGACGATGTCTGCAACGTGTGAAAAATGTCTTGACAACCATTTTCTCCCAAACTACAATATCGTATCTTGCAGTACAACATATCGACACATCCTTGCTGAGAAACCTCATCTGGCAGTGAAAACCACATGCTATTCGCCCTGTCCGTTCGTACGTAATCGTACGTAATCGTCAGAAAACCGTCCATTTGTATGTTTATCGGCAATCTACGTCGAATGGATAATACTATAAATTAAAGCACAGAAGCGAAACTATCCAACAGTATATAATATATGTAGGTATAATTTTAAATAAGTCTTCATTTGTCTGTCTGTAAGCCTAAACATACGTTTTCTGTGTAGGTAAATAAGTCTTGCTATTCGTATACAACCACATATTTGGACAAATTTAATATCAATTCATGTTTTTCGGCAGTCTGTATCGATCTATTCCATTAAATTTGTTTAAAAACGCAACGAAGTGCTATTGTTTTTTAAATATCGCTTTGATACCCCCCCCCCCATCTCACCCCCCCCCAACACACAAAAGATATGGAATAGAGTTATTTACTGCTCTGTTTTGTTACAGTTTGTTCATATGAATCACATTAGTATTCATTTCCTGAGAGATGTAAATCATAACTGATGTTTAATATTAAAATTAAATCCCATTATATATTGTAATAATTAAGTACATCTAATTTTACTCTAGCTTGGAATGGATACAGATGGGAGATTATGCTAACAAGGCAACCTTCGTTCCCCCCTTCTGTGAGTTCAGACAGTTAGGAGAGTAGATTTCACATTGATTACACGAAGTGACCGTTACTAAAAGGCGTGATTATGTTCCCTCATTACAATTATATTGAACGGTCAGCAGCTTGGATTTAGCCACAAAATAAAAGCAAAATCTGCCAACAATATACTGGGATTCTATCTATGACGCGTATCACAAAGAAGTGTCGGATTGGCGGTTTAGTGTCCCATTTTTGAGAAAAGCAGAGGCTCATTTCAAACAATTTAGCCTTGCTGTTATGGTTTCACAACTTTGAGTGATAACATATGACGCATAGAGTACAAGGTCTGCAACAGCATATAAAATATGTAGGTATCAGCTTAAATAGGTCTTAATTTGTCTGTCTGTGCGCCTATAAATGAGTTTTCCATATATCTTACACTACGTATACAACCACACATTTGATATCAATTTCTAAATCGATCTAAGCTATTATATGTGTGTAACAATGCACACAAAAAATATTGTCTCCTCATTATCGCGGAGCTAAGCGACTTTACGGTTCGATATATTCATATGTACTTGTACCCTTGTCTTGTTGTTTCCACGTATTATGATAAAAAAGTCTTCATTTGTCTGTCAAGGCGCCTCTAATAAGTTTCCTGTATATGTAAATAAATCTTGCACTTCATAATACAAACACAGATTTGGATACATTTGATATTAGTGTATGTGTTTCATGGCAGTCTAAATTGATTTATGCCATGTATAATACGCAAAATAAATAAGTTGGTATTGCTGCTAAATATTGCTTTGATAATCTACTTTACGGGTTATGGACCTCTTCCGTGGCAATGTTGACAATTCTTCCACATATTTTGGTGACAAAGCCATATATATGAAGTATAGAGTCCAAGTTATCCAACCGTATATGCAATGTACAGGTACCTTCCTAATAAAATGTCTTCTTTTGTCTGTCGGTGCGCCTATACAAACCTTTTACATATAGGTAAATAAGTCTTCCTATTATAATACAACCACATACTTGAATAAATATGAAATCAATTTATGTGTTTGTCGGCAGTCTAAATCTATCAATGTCATTAGATTTGTGTAAATGTGCAATAAAAAATTGGTTGTTTCCTCGATATCGCTTAACTAAGTCACCTTAGTGATCGATATATATTATTGATAAGTGCTTGAACCTTTTCGGTGTTGTCATGCTTCAACGTAAACTGGTGATAATAATATACATATAAAGACTAGAGACGAAGCTATCCAAATATAATAGAATATGCGTAGGTATCATGTTTAAAAAAATCTTAATTTGTCTCTCCGTTCGACATTACATAGCTTTTCCGCATAGGTAAAAGAGTCTTACCATTCATGTAACACCAACGATTTGGACAACTTGATATCAATTTATGTTTCACTCCAGTCTAAAGTTATATGATAAAATTTGTATAAAAAAGCACAAAAAACGTTGTGTTGCTTGCAACATATCACCTTGATATAAGATATAAAGTTACTTTGTACAGGTACTCTTGCCTTGTTGACATGCTTCCACATATTTTGGTGATAAAACCATAAATATGAATCATGGAGTTCAAGCTATCAAACAGTAAATAAATTGTGTAGGTGTCATATTAAGTCTTGATTTGTCTGTCCGTGCGCCTATACATACGTTTTCCGTCTTGAAAAGAAAGTCTTACCGTTGGTACACAATCACAAATTTGGACAAATTTGATCTCAAGTTATCTGTTTATCAAAAGTGTAAATCGATCTATGCCATTAGATTTGCGTAAACATGCAAAATCAGAACGTTATTATGGTTTCTAAATATTCCTAGCTAAGCGACGTTTCGGAAAGAAATATCCATGATATGTGCTAGTACCCTTGCCTTGATATATTTGCACGTAAATGGGTGAAACTACTATAGATATAATGCATAGTGACAAAGCTATCCAAGTGTATATAATAGGTGTAGGTATCAGGTTAAATAAGTCATTTGTGGGTACGTGCGCCTATACACAAGTTTCGAATACAACCACATATTTGGAAATATTTTATATTAATTTATATGTTTTGGGGCATTTTAAAAAGATCTCTCGCACCGAAATTGTGTGAAAATGCCCCAATATCGCTTAGTTAAGCGACTTTACGGGTAAATTTTATTGATGTGCGTGTACCCTTGCCTTGATGTCATGTTTCCACTAGATTGGGGATAATATTTTAAATATACAGCATATAGATGAAACAATCTAACTTAACATAATATTTGTACGTATCATTGTAAACAAATGTTCATTCTTCTGTCAGTAATTATGTCTTACCATTCGTATACAAGCACTTATTTGGACACATTTGATACCAATTTTTGTGTTTTATGACAGTCTAAATTGACCTATGCCATTAGATTTGTATAAAAGCACAAACTCTAGAGGTTTGCTAAATATCGCTTTGAATAGCTACTGTAGAGGCTATGAGCATCTATCCCTGCCTTGTTGACAATCTTCCACACATTTAGGTCCTTAAACCATACCTACGAAGTATGGAGTCCAAGCTACCTAACAGTATATAAAATGTTAAGGTATCATGTTAAATAGGTCTTCATTCATCCGTCTATGCGCCTATACAAACAATTTCTGTATAGGTAAGAACGTCTTACAATTTCGTATACACCACAGATTTGGACAAAATTAATATTAATTAATGTATTTTTCGGCAGTCTAAATCGATCTGTGTCATCAGATTTGCGAAAAGATGCAAAATAAAAAGGATGGCAAAGTATCCACAATATCGGTTATCTACGCAACGCGACTTTACCGATAGATATCATCATGATATATGCATGTACCCCTTCCTTGTTGTTTCCACGTAAATTAGTGATAATACTATAGAGGTAAACATAGAGAGCAAGTTATCCAATAGTTAATAAAAATGTGTATGTATCATGTTAAATAAGTCAACATTGTTCTGTCCGTGCGCCATTACATAACTTTTCCGTATTGGAAAGAAAGTCTTACCATTCGTATACAAAAACAGATTTGGACAAATTTGTTATAAATTAATATGTTTATCGGCTGTCAAACTTGATCTGTGTCATTAGATTTTCGAAAAAAAGCAAAATAAAAAAGATGGCAATGTATTCTCAATGTTGCTTATCTACGCGGCGCGAATTCATTTCATGTGCTTATACTCTTGCCTTGTTGTGGTGTTTCCACGTAAATTGGTGCTAACATTATAGATATATAAATCGTAGAGAACAAGCAATCCAACATTATATAATATGTGTTGTTATCATTTTAAATAAGTCACCATTTATCTGTCTATGCGCATATACATAAGTTTTGCATATGGGTAAGTAAATCTTACCATTTGGTTATAAGCACATATTTCGACAAATTGATATCAATATATGTTTTTTCGTCAATCTGAATCAATTTATGGCATTAGATTTGTTTAACAATGCAAAATAAATCGTTGGTATTGTTTCCTCACTATCGCTTATCTAAGCGACTTTACGGATAGATATAATCATGATATATGCATGTACCCAACGTTCCCTCTGCGCGCGCGGCAGCTGCTCAGGCATCCCCCGCGCAGATGAATTGTCAATTTTTGCTAAATTCAACGTTAAAATTTGCTCGTCTCCGTATTGCTTGCGCAGTGCAGCGAACACTGCGCGCGCATCTACCATTCGCTTAGAGGGAACGTTGCATGTACTCCTTCATTGTTGTTTCCACGTAAATTAATGATAATCCTATAGATTTCAAGCATAGAGACCAAGTTATCCAACAGTATATAAAAGGTATCATGTTAAAGAAGCCAATATTTGTCTGTCCGTGCGCCTGCCTATACACAAGTTTTCCGTATTGAAAAGAAAGCCTTACGATTCGTGTACAACCACAGATTTGTACAAATTTGATATCAATTTATCTTTTTCTCGGCAGTGTAAATCGATCCATGCCATTATATTTGTGCAAAAAGACAAAATCAGAACGTTAGTATTGTTTGTTAATATTGCTTAGCTAAGCGACTTTTCCGAAAGAAATATCCATGATATATACTAGTACCCTTGCCTTTTTGAGATTTTTGCACGTAAACGGGTACTACTATAGATATTAAGCATAAATATTAACAAAAGGTATTGTTTGCTCAAAGCGATATTTACGATATATATTTTCATGATATGTGCTTGTACCGTTACCCTGTTTCGATGTTTCCACGTAAATTGGTAATATTACTAATGATATAGAGCTTTGTAACATAGCTGTCCAAGAGTAAATAATAGGTGTAGGAATCAGGTTAAATAAGTCATTTATGGATAAATATATCTTATTTATGTGCGTATATCCTTGCCTTGATGTGATGTTTCCACGTAAATTGGTGATAATATAATGGATATTCAGTACAGAGACGAAGCAATCCATCTGTACATAATATGTGTAGGTATTATGTTAAATAATAATATCTTACCTTTTGTATACAAGCAAAACGTTTCTTTTCATGGCAGTCTATTTTGACTTATGCCATTAGATTTGTATTTAAACACAAACTAAAAGGTGATGACCATCCATCTAGAAGCAGTAGTGATACCATTTTAAGATGGCCACTGTGGCAACCATATTGGACATCAGATCAGCACCACTTTCATCCAGTACCAACCAGACCAAAAAAGTCTTTTCGCAAGAGTTGCAATAACAAGATTTTCAGGATGACTGCCATTGTAGCCATATTAGGCATCAGATTGACACGATTTTTAATCAGGACCAACTAGACAGCATACGTTTCTTCTTTTATAGTGAAAGCCATATGATGATATAACCATCCATCTAAGAACAGTAGAAATAAGATGACAGCTATGGTGGCCATTTTGGATGTCAGATCAGAACCATTTTCATTTTGAAGGCACCAGACATGATAATAAGTCTTTTAGTGAAAACTTCATGTTGATATTTCCATCCATGTAGAAGCAGTAATGATAACAAGATTTTCAAGATATTCACTGTGGCAGCCATATTGGATGTCAGGTAGATACAATTTTTATTCAGGACCAACTTGACAACATAATAAGTCTTTTTCATGAAAACCCCCATGACTTTTATGATGGCCACTGTGGCAGTTATATTGGATGACCAAGCAAAACATTTTTCATTTAGGACCAACTAGACCTTGAGAAGAATGTGTGTAAATTGTCAAGTTTATCTTCCAAGTAGTTTAGGAGAAGTGTTAAACAAACATGCTAACAGACAGACAGAAGATGAATGGATGACAGACAACAGACCATCCTATTAGCTACTCTACTCTATGACCAGTAGAGCCATAAAAAAACATAATGTTAGATTTTTTTCTTTACTTTACCTGTAGAGATCAGGAAGTGAAAATGACCAAGTAGAGATAAATTTTTTGAGAGGTGCATATTTGAAGGTCAAAATCATACACCAAAAAAATTGTGAATTTTTATTTTATTTTAATGATACCTAACATATGAAAGGTCTTTTATAAATAGTCAGTATAACCAATGAGTTACACCTGAGAAATTCTATTCCTTTAAATGTCAAACCCTATTCAAGCAATGAAACTGTAGAGTGGAACATTAAAACAAACATGAACATTTGTGCAATTGCTTTTCTCTTTTAAATATCATCACGTATGATTTTCTCAATAAATTCATACATTAATATTGATGCTATAAATAAACAATAATCTAAATAGCCTTTCTTGCTGTTGTTGATACAATGTTTTGTGGCTGCAGTATTGTGTTTGAAATGTTTCTAATTGTGGGGAAATTAAATGTTTTTGAGGACAGAAGTAATACAAACTTGGAATAGGTTAAAGAAAAAGAAGTATATGTAAAAGTGTTTCTATTCATTCATTTGTAAGAAAATAAAGAACAATTACAAGGTAAATTCACTTGCTTCCTTATACTACTAATGGAAGAATGAGCAAACCTCGTACTTTTGACCTCGGTGAACCTGATCTATTTCATCCCTATTGAACCTGTAAATTTTATCAATGAGATCTCTCGTAGAAATGTGGTAAGTCTTGTGTTCCTGTATTTAGCAAAAAATTGGTTGCTAATGTGAAAAAATACAATATGTATTTTTAAATTAGCTCAGATTTTCCTATTCACAACCAATAAGATAATTTTGAGTTGTTCAATTGCTGATAAACACCTTGTGGTTGTTACTTGAAAAACAATCAAGGTTCACTGGAGATCATGTCTCAAAACACAAGTTCATGAAAAATTGTTTTGTAACATATCATTTCAAAATTATACTGCCAATAAAAATTATTTTAACAAACAATTTTTGGTGTCATAAAACAATCAACCTCCAAAGACAGAAAATAATGTATTTGGTTTTAATGATCTGACAGGAATCGACACTGACACACAATCTAGTTAAAAAGTACATGGTGTATGGATCAAACATATCAATATTTATCCTTGCACAATTATTGAAAGCAAAGATATTTGGTAAGTCCATGAGAAAATCTTTCATGCCCCTTTTATCTCCTGCTTTGTGTCTGTATGGTATTTAAAGGATTGTTAAAATATGATGGCCAAAATAACTGCATGAGATAATTATGGACGCCTCATGTCCAATGACTGACATATTCAGTTGGCAAATAGTCATTTGTTGGTCTTGTTTAGCAAACATTGTCAGTTGAGGACCATCTATGTATATGTGTATGCCATATCTGAAAGATATTTTTTACTGGTAGATAGGTATACCTGCAAAATATGCTAGATTATAAACAGACAGACCGGTAGATAAATAGAAATTATTTTTTATATACATGTATATCTAAGTGTTGGAAGAATTAGTAAACATTGTACCCTTTGACCTCTATAAACCTGATATGTTCCATCTCTATTCAGCATGAAAACTTTATCAATGACATCTCAGGACAAATTGTAGTACATCATGTGTCCTGTCTTTAGCATAATATTGGTTGCTATGTTGATACAATACATTATGTATTGTTAAAATAGATCACTTTTCCTGATGGGCTGGGGTTTGAGAGCTGTGTTCGACCAACAAATACTGCTCTGTGAAATAAATGCGTACTAATTATTCAAAAGAACTGTTTAGATGCTCACGATTTCAATGTTTACTCTATGCCACTAAAATCAAAATGTACAATAATAACACATGCTTAATTTTATGGTTCTGCTCTGCTTATTATATACTTCTGAAACTAGGACTGGTATATGGTAAATTTGCGTGCATTTACAACAGGTTCATTGGAGAAAATGATGACATACCTCAATGCTACTTTCATTTACTGTGACTAAAATTTCTTAATATGTTGCATGAGACACACAAAGAGGCTGCAGAACGAAGACAGTTGATCAAAATGGCTGCTCCCACGTCGACGTGAAATGAAGTTGAAATAGTCCAAAGTACACTATTGGTAACTTTAGCAGTTTCAATAACTGCTATAGGGAAAATGAAATTTGACAGAGTAGACAGTGCTCATCGTTATGTGTTCATCTCACACATTATCAAACCTATGCAAGAGCTTAATTATATATCCCAAGTCTGATCAAAATCAGATCAGAAATATGATATCCAGAGTGGGATCAAGTTAAGCCAAACAGGTGCAAGATAACCTTACTAATATGTGTTGATCTCATTCACTATCAAATCCATCTGAGATCTGGATGATATATGCATTTATTCAAAATCATATCAGAAATCTGGCCTCCAGTGGATACAACGTCAGCCAATCAGATGCAAAGAATTATCTTACTAATGTGTGGATTATACCCATTACCAAATTTATTCATGATCTTAAATATTTAATCAGAAAAACGGCTTCCAGAGAGGTAAAAAGATCAGCCAATTTGATACAAGATCACCATATTGATATGTGTGGATCACACTCATTGTTAATTTGAACTTGACCTTTAATGACATGCACTCCACCCCCCACAATAATGAACATGAAACAGCAGCAACATTTTTAAGAGTAGTATTTTAAATGTTTAGATGGTTAAAAGGATGACCTGGAAATATTTAAAATGTAGGACCTTTACCTCTGGGCCAACACCATAGTTTCCATCTTACTGACCCTATGCCTACTTGTTTACACTCCATAACAATATTACTGGATCTGTCACTGTTGACCAACATCTTGATGATTTAAGCATATATTCCAAACGTGGTCAAAGTTGGATTAGAAATGTGGCCTTCAGAGTGGTAACAATCTAAGACAATCAAATGAAAGATTATCTGATTAATATGTGTAAGTCTTGTTCTTCCATCCAAAATCTTAATGATATAAGCCCCTATTGCAATTCAGATTAAAATCAGATAATACAATATGGCTTCCACTCAAATGCAAGTTCTCCTTATTAGCATGCATAGATCTTGGTCATTATCAAACTTGTCAGAGATCTTTATCGAATAAAGATATATTCCAAGTTTTATCCAAATCATATCAAAATGTATGGCTTCCAGAGTGGTAACAAGTTTAGCCAATCAAGTGCAAGATCAACACATTAATATCCATGTCTCTTACTAATTCTTGAATTTTAAGAGATTTTGATGATATAAAGCTCTATTCCATGTTTGACATAATTAGATCAGAATATGGACTCCAGGATGGCAAGAAGCGATTGTTGACAGGCGGATGCAGAGCCTTACAATGTCATACTTGCAATATTTCCAGATGGTTCCTGAGACTGAAAAAGGTGTTTTTACGTCCAGAAAAGAAAAAGAAAAAAAAAAAGGGGGGGGGTCAGTGAGGCAGTGCATTCACCACCACCTCAAAGCTAGATCGTCCAATTCAGAATAAGCTCTTTTCATATAATCCTACAGAAATTGTAAGTTCAAACCCAAATACAAGAAAATAACAAGTTTTCTTTAAAGCATTTAATACATTTACAAACAAAATATAGTTGGTTAGCTTTGCATTGTCAAATATCATCACCAAACAAACACAAGTGTACACACTCACAGAATCACAACCACACAGACATTTTAAAAAAGTCACAAGGTTTCTGTCTTTAAAATCTATCAAACACTGCAACAGTCTTAATTAAATGCAGTCTTTCCTGCTATCAGTAGTTCAGTTGGAGGTTTTAAAATATAAGTGCCATTTGTGTTTGTGTTTGCACTCCTTTATGACTGGATGGTACTGTTGTTCAACACTGCTGGATTCTCTGAGTGAATTCTGGTCAGAACTGAGTTGTTTATGCCAACCATAATACTGGCATTATTGTAACTGTATTTGATGCAGTGTGACCACATGATATGCTGGTTCTGTGAAAAAAGAAAACAAATTGCATTAGGGACTGAATTTATTGTTTCAAGATTCTTTGTAATTTTATTGATCCTAACCAACTCTATTATCTGTTAAATGATGATATAAAACAGGATCATGGCTGCTAATTACAATACTGGTCTCTTGTGTAATTATGTCTTCACTGACAACCAATCACACTTGTGTTAAATAAATTAAGCAATTAAAAAAACACAATCATAAATACCCTTCCAATACATTTTGATATCCACAAAATATAATTAAACATAATACATCTACTGAAATCTTTCTGACAGTGTTATGCATTCACTATCATACACAGACACCATGCTCCATCTCACTTTTACACAGAGACTCTGTCACATACTGACCTGCACAAAAAAGCAGTCAAAACAAAGAGAATGGCACATCTTCCATAGCCACTATCACATAATTACTTATTAGTAAGCTCATGATTACTTTCAATATTTCTTGCTAAGTAAGTAAAATTATTCCCTGAGAAAATGTTGTACCTATTCATGACTGATTAAAATAAAATTTGACTTTTTCAATTTTTATAAGCACACTGAGACTGTTAGAGGAAACTATAAAAAATTTCATAAAAATAACATAAGTTCATAAAAAATTGTTTTGTAACATATCATCTAAAAATTGAACTGCATTAAAAAATTATTTTGAAAAACAATGTTTGATGTCTTAAAACCAAAGACAGAGAAAAAAATATCTTTCTTAATGATCTGATAGATACTGACACTGCCACACAATATGGATCAGATGTAATGACAATATTTATCCTTGCACAATTGTTAAAGTATTGATATTTGGTCCATGAAAAGTCTTTCTTATGATGACCAAATAACTGCATGGTATATATTATGGACATGTCATGTCCGATGACTGACATATTCAGTTGACAAATGATATGGATATGTATGGCAGACATACATATACAAAAGGTCCTCAAATAGCAATGCTTGCTAAACTTGATCAACAAATGCATTCAAATGACTATTGGAAAGTGTGTAGTGCTGGTGTTCCACAAGGTGCATGTGTTGGTCCAAATGCTCTAGAGAAACCAAAAACTAAATTTGCTATATCTTCCTTAATTAAAGGACTTTTTTTAATGCAGTTAAAACCCAATCGTACTACAAGATAAGACCTGTCTAAAAAATATGTTTGAAGTTTAAAAATATTGATCAAATAAAATTGTAATGGAAATTTTAAAAATATTTAAATTTATACACAAAATTGTATTGCAAAATTAAATTTTCATAAAAGTTTGAAAACACAGTTTGAGAAATTATAGACAGAAAAGTTGACCAATCAATGGTATTTAAAATGATTGGTAGTTTGGGTCCGTATAACCGAAAACATTTTTCAGAGGGGTAGTGAAGTCATGAACATGGCTCATAGTGATTTTGGCAACAAACCTAAATATGCCTGTCTAGGTGCATATAGGTGTACACACTAAAGAAGCAATGACTGGTGTTATGTTCCATATTTATTGTGTCAGATATTTTGGCAGTTATTTGTATAACTAATAGCGCACTCAAATTTAAAGTTCTGATGGGATTACATGTACTACCATGTTTTAATTTTTTTAGCAAAATTGCATTGCATTTCAGTGTCGATAACTACAAAAAGCGACAATGGGATAGGAAAATACAGTTTCTAGGTAGGCTTTACCTTACTGAACAATGGTGCTAATCTCACTCATGAAGACCTAAGCCACGTCTTCGAGGTGTTATATATTAGTGTGGTGATATGAACTAATCATGGTCACCAATGGCAGTACACTGCATATGTCCTAATGAAACATTGCTATCACCACCAGACTGCTGGAGAGCTTCCAAGCTGATCCAACTATAATACTTTGGTTCAGATACCAGGCTAGACCTGAAATGATATAACATGTTTCACGTAGGTCTAGAAAACAGTAAGCTGAAAGTAAATGAAGTTAAAATGTGTTAGATATAGTGATTTCCAAATAACATTCAGGTTGTAAGCATGGGAAAGAAATATTAAACGTGACATAGTGACACTCAGAAATGTAAAGAAATAGCCATGCATTAAAGTAATAAATTCATCATAAAGGTATATGAGGTTTCTAGAAGCATATCTGGTCATTTACAGGTTAAATAGCTAATCAAGTAGACTATGCATCATACAATTTAAAGAAATGTTGGGATGATGAGGTTTGATCATTGGTGTAAACGTAAGTACACGTACATATCAGTATACAGGAAAGTCAAGCGACAATGTAGTGAAATAAAATATATTACTATAAGCAATCTTATTCATGAGGGAAATAATAATTCTGGATATTGCAAGAGAATACAGCCAAATGTGGCCACACATATCAACTACAGGTACCAATACATCCTATATCATAAACTAAATGTGAAATTCTGATCCCCAAAAGTTGTAAACAAGAATGGAAATTTGCATATGTGGGACATATACAATGTACTTGTTATGATCAAATGTGCAAACATAATTCAAATGATCTGTTTGAACATTTAAAGTGTATTTTAAGAGTGTTTGTGTCCAAGTACTAAATTGAAATATGTTACCATACATTGGCATATTCATGAAGAAAAAAAAACATTTTGGGATACTTTTAGATCATACAGCTGGAAATGTGCCTTACAGATTCACTACAGGTACAATATCAGCCTATATGATATACTGAATGTTAACTTTGGATTCCAAACATTCTAAAATGTGTGCATATTTGTTTATGTGGGTTATGTAACCATGTTAAGATCAGTTGTACAGTTAAAATCTAATTATCTGTTTGAATATATCTTATGCAATCTTTACAGTGTAAGTTAGCAAATATTATTAGTAATTAATAAT
Source organism: Unio pictorum (assembly GCA_030141615.1). NCBI lineage: Eukaryota > Metazoa > Mollusca > Bivalvia > Unionida > Unionidae > Unio > Unio pictorum. Next base: position 1,939,465 of record JARLTB010000046.1, read on the forward strand.
GCATAAATTAAGATGAATTATTAGAATTACCATAACATCATAGAGGCTACAATGCTGCACTTCACTAATCAATCTCTGAACCAAATTGAACAATAATAGTGAATGCATTTTGTGTTCAACTTACCGGTACATCATTCTGCTGTTTTCTTACATCCAAGGGTAAATATACATGAGGAAAGAATATTTTATCCCTTCAACCTGCATTTCATTCTTAGACAGTTTAAAATGATTTAGTAGAGAACTTGAGTAGGTTCCAGTATAAAGTTTTCATCACTGTCCTCTCACTAAACACCCTGTAACTATGTTTGTTAACAATTACTAAAGGCTATACAAGCAGATATGTGTTACTCAGGAAGTCACTCCATCATAAACACAAAAATAGTTTGAATGACCAGTACAATATAGAATTTTATCTTCACATATTTTAAATGATGGTCTCATTTTAGCTTACAAAGATATTTTATCTGAGAAAATTTGACAAATATCCAACATTAGTGCTTGTATATGGTGTAGGAGTTTAAACATGCTGGTATAATTTAATATAATTTCCAAAAAATATCATCTATGTGCATTTTAAGGGGCAAATGTTAATTTTTTTAAAAATATTTTTTAAATTTCATTAAAATTTCTAAAAATTAAATTAATTTTTTATTTTTATTTTTATTTTACCGAAGTCATTATATATATATATATATATTATATAACACATTCCAATTTCATGTGTCTATCATTAACAATAACATTTTTATAGCAATTTAAAGTTAAATAATAACTGCCCTGACAGGACATACATCACAATTAATTTTACTATATGTTATCTACATATATTTTTCAGTACTGACCTTTCAACTGTGTGACAATCAATACAATTGAAATCAAATGTTAATCTAAAATACATCCAAAGATGATTTCACGGTGAAGTTCTTGTCAAGGGTTCACCGACATTTAATTGAGTGGCTGCACTGTAAACAGAACAGCATGTAAATAGAACACAGATTTCACTTCCAGATCATCACCAAGACCTTATTACTCAATGTGCACTCTCCCCAAAATACACACAGACAACCAGTCTCTGAGCTCATATTCTCAAAAATAAACTATTACCTTGAAATTCCTACACAAAAAAATCATAAATATAACTCTTCCATCACCACCAAATGAGAACGGACAAAATGTTCTAAAAATAGACTAGAACTACATTCGTGGGTACTGAACTGAAAATAATAATTGCGCTGCGATTCTGTATGTCATGGATGTAACATTTATGGCCAATAAACAATATGCGTGTGTGTGATTCGGATTTTTAATATAGGTTTAACAATTTTTCAGTCATATCACCGTATCTGCAGTGTGGCAGTTTATAGTGATGCCCAGCACTGGGAAATCATGACACATATATGTAGCATGATGTCCCACCTGGTCATATTATACTGACACCAGACCGACCAGTCCTAACACTAACTTCTTAATGTTGAGTGCCAAGTTAGTACCATTTTTCTAAGTCTTTGGTATGACTCAGCCAGGGATTCAACTTGTGACCTCCTGCATGCAAAGGCGGACGCTCTAATCACTAGGCCACATAAACAATCCCAATGACATGATATTTTACCGACAGATAACCCATCAACAACAACACAAATAAACTGACACATAGCAACAATTTGTTGCACTGTATAACAATAATGAAGAAAAGTCACCACTTTATTAACAGCATGAATAGATTTTACTTTAATATAAGTATACTTGGATAAATAATAAAGACACAAAAAAGTAAACAACATTCAAAATGCACTGAAAAGCACATTTATTTGAAGGTACTAGTTTTGATGATGGTTGTTGTTGTAGGGTTTAACACCAATTTTCAGCACATGAAAGGCTATACATGGCAGCCAGTATTATTGGTGGAGGAAGAACCTGGGAAAAATTCCAGAAAGAACCACCGACCCACGAGAAGCTACCGGCAAGCTTTCCCACATACCCACATTGGTTGAATCTGAGACTCGAACCCACGAAGTCAGAGGTGACATGGCAGTGATCAATAACATAGAGTGCTTCAGACCACTCTGCCCCCCCCCCCCCCCGTTGATGATGTAAATGTACATCATGAAGCTAGAGTAATTTCAGGCAATTGTTTCAGAGTTTATTGGTGTTGTGTGACATATCAACACATGAAAACTATATTGTGCATAGGCAATGGGAGTAATATATCTTGACCATGGATACAGCGAGGAAGACACAAAGCAAACATCTTGGTGACCAAGACTAGGAAGTATGAGATGTCATTCATTAGTACCAACTTTTTAATTTTGACAAAACAGTAAATTGTTAGAAATAGATGAAATTGGTAAAGAGCTAGGTTACTTTATTAAAATAGTTATTGGCTGTTAAATGTAGTGAGTGGAATAGAGAATTAAATTACATGATAAGCCAAGAGGGCCTCTGAACATAAAACTGGGGTGCCAAGAAATTATGTGATATTGGCATGGGTGCACTGTTAATATAAAGCTCTGAACAGGATAAAATATTAAAAAATAAAATACAACAGCATTTGCAATCTGGCAACTCTACCAGTTATAAAAACAAGTATCACAAGATCTTAAAAAGTTATTTATGTAAGAACAAGAATCAAGTTAAAAGATAAAAAAGCCAGTCTTTCTTGATATAATCAATAATGACTTGGCAAAATCTATTTTATTGTTTGAACTTGTTATTAGTAATAATAATAATAACGAAGACTTTGTATAGCGCATAATCCTGCGAAGCTCTAAGCTCTTTACACCATCAATAATGATATGACTACACTACAGAACAACAAATGACAAAAACAATGAAATTGGTATAAAAAAAAACATGCTGAAAACATATAAGATACAAAACACGATTAGGTCTCTAAGTTTGTCCCTGCAAGTTTGTACCAATACTACTAATAGTAATTCTTCAGCTGCCATAAATTAAGGGCCTTAATTATCCAAATTGATTGGCTGGCAATGGTGCCTAAAGGCCCATCATCAGATTTTGACTATTCAGTGCTAAGACTAGGGGAGCCAAGTTCCTTGCTCAGAGTCACACATAAGTCAACCCAGTAAATCAAGGCAGGATTCAAACGGGGGACCCAATGATCATGAATCCAGCATACTAACTACTGAATCACTACCCAATTAACAATAATAGGACGGGAATGGTGTCATATTAAAAATCCCATCTCAGACCCACAAAAGCCAACCCAATTAATTGGTGCAGGATTCATACTAGTGATCCAGCGATCATGCATCCGGCATACTAACAACTGAGTTTCTACCCAAGTAAATGGATGGAATTGTGTCATTTTAAAATGTGTCTCAAGTAAATGGAAAACCAATCAGCTTATTGTAGCATTTTGTAATGTTTTTTTTTTACTATCAAAAACTATATAATTCAGTTTGAAAGCTATAACAACCTAACATTTGAGTATATTCCAAAAAGATGATCATATTTGGATAAGTCCATTCGACACAAGTATTAAGGTATATGAAGATTTTCACAAAAATGATGGACAGTTAACATAAATTTACAGTTGCATTGGTTGTCCCAGTAGGTAGCAAAATTATCGCATATGTGATGCAACTGTAACAACCCTTGCTATCCATCTTTATGTAATACATATATTGCTTTTTCTTTACTAAAGTAAATGTGGTGTAGTCCTATCAAGACAGAAGCTTTAAAAGTAATTACTATGTAAATTGATTGTACAGCTGATGTTATTCAGGATCAAGTTTATTACCTAAAAGCAATGTTCATATACTTAACTAAGGAAACAAAACTTAGGTATTTTTTTAACCACCAACAATAATTGGTTTCCTAATGGCCTTTTCAATGTGTGTGCGCGAGTTCCTCTTACCTCCACCCCACCCACAACTCCGAGTATTGGAACCATTCACTGTACTGTATATGTACCTACATGATATTCTAAATACCCGTAAAAAATTATTTTGAAGATTACAGTCAACAGTACATGGAGTGAACATATTTTTTCCTTTTTCAGAAAATAATTAGTAACAGTAAAGACGAATATGTCATGGTCACAGGGACTCGTTACAAAGCAAATTAAGACTATCCATTCATGAATCAGGGTCTCACCTTGTAACAATATAACACAACCGTTGCTATCCAACTTTGATGCAATACATATATTGTTCTTCCATTAATAAATAAAATGTGATTTAGGTGTTATATTGTTACAGGTTAGACCCTAATTCATGCACGGATACTCCTAATTTGTTCTATAACGAGCCCCTGTAATCGTGGCTATATGACAGTTATTACGATATTTTAAAAGAAATCACTTAAAAATAAATGCGTTTTGTTAAGAGTTATAACTGCTGAATACTTCTTATGTAATAATAAATATTTGATATTTACATGTATGGTGGCTGTTGGCAACTTATAGGCGTATATTTTATCCTGCAACTTACGCTCTCGATACCTCACATGATAACAAACAGACAATCCGAATGGAATTACATCCGGGGTAAATCTTTCGCGCTGCCTGTTAATCATTAGTTTACAAAGGGAAGCAACTCATTTATATAATTCAATTCAATTCAATATACTAGAAATCGTAATTACACATGAATAAAGCAATTACTTGTGTAGTACATAAGTGTGTATAGTTGATATATGATCTAGAAATGAGTATATATGTTTATTTTATTAAAATTTGTAATAACAGCGAAAATAAATATGACGTGGGTTGCGGGCAGTTTCATATCTGCCCGCAACCATTTCATCTGCCCACTACATGAGTATGAGGACGACGAAACTGCCTACAACCCACCTAAAATAATAGTATATATATATATATATATATATATATATATATATATATATATATATATATATATATATATATATATATATATATACACATACATACATTTCTACAGATAAAATGTGACCCCAGCTTAACATGACAGATGTGAACCATATAACCAGACTGTTTTATAGACCAAACCGTGTTATAAGCCACCAGGTCAGTTAACTGAAGAAAATGATGCATGTTCCAAAACAAATTGCAGGGAGTGTTGGGTGTAATAGGTAGTACATGCAGGTGAAAAACAATGTGGTTCATTTGCACAGTTACCAACATAAATTAATGCATATTGAATGAGAAATACACCTATATCTAATGTATAGCATGACTAGAGTATCAACACAGTGTACCGTACTCTCTCACGAATCTCATCACATACATGTATCCACAATACATGAAATCATTCCGTGGAAAATATGCACATACACACAGATTTAAAATATTCAATAATTTTGTTACAGGTTATATAGGGCTGAATTCAGTGTATAAAAAAATTGTGGAATCACATAGTGAATGATGAAGCACATTTGCTTTTCAGTACGTCACAAGTCAGTAAAAGTTAGTTTGTGTTTCAAGCTGTCGTTGGTAGCGTTTGTAAGCATAAACATTTTTCCTGCAAAAAGGAAACATTCACAACACAGTAAATGTGTTCAGTCAAATTGCAAAATAAAAAAATCCTTCAGATTCCATTGCTTTTATTTAAGATTAGTAATGACTTCTTTTGAAGAAAGGTTATTTGTCTTTATTGAAGATTGTAGTCAGCTTTCTTTGATGAAGGGTGCATGTGCTATTGAAGTCAATGTTAAAAGATAGCTTTGGAGAACCAAACAAATGCCCGTTTCATATTGTAACAACAACATCGAATAATTGTACTGCATGACTGATATTAGGATATGTTTTCTTTAATGAAATTAATATATATGTAGTGAGTAATAATTTGGGCAAAGCGTCTATTTGCAGGTTCAGCATATACTAACTTTTGTAAAAAGGCCTAAATGCATCGCTGTCATGTTCCCCACAAGAAAACGATTATCAGCTGATTTACCAGTCAATACATTAAGGACACGTACAAAATATTCTGAATGATTTAAACTCAGCTAAGCATGTCAAATACCTATGTACTGCACTACAAGACAATGTAAAAAAATAAATTATTTCATTCTTTCTTATATGGTGGACGTGTATTAAATTTTACAAAGACTATTTGCAAAGATGTTGTTCACTAACAATAATCATACAATGACTGGTGTCCCACAATTTGGTTTATAATAATTATAATATAGTGTGCAATGAATTAAAAAGTAGTAAATTGGTGGTTTTCCCAAAAGAAAATATTTTTATATTTCTAATTTACTTTCACAGTACAAAATTTTATTTCTAATAGACTGTCATAACAGAAGCAAACTAATATCATCTTCCAACACGTCATTCATTGACCTGTCATGCAACAGATTACGCATTAAATTAATATCAAGTCTTTGTTTATTTATATTTGTATTTACAGACAGTTCATTTGTCTGCTTTATTTCCTTGAATTAAGATATAAATATGTTGCTCAGATTTGATGTGCAACAGTAAATATAACACTACAAAACATAAGCAGTAACCAGCTCCTAAAGAAAAAATATATTAATATTAAAGGAAATGTTTAGCATCATTTCATTCAAGATTCATATCATCCATTTATCTGATCTTTGTATTTCCAGGTTACATCACACTGCAGGCAACTGAAATGTAGGCAGACAGAACTTTAAAGCAGGTCCATTTTCTTGTGTGAAAATTTGAGTTTATTAGAAGAAAAAAAGACATCTGAGTAACTAAACTCTGACCCAAAAGATTAGGACTTTAATTTGTAGAATAGCCTTGAATTGGACTCAAAGTTTGTGAGATATTTTTGAAATTTTGAATTATTCTTCCATTATCAACATAGAAACATGCAAAACAGCTCAGTTATTTGGCCGTTAGACCTTAACAACCAAAACAAATAACAGGGTTAGATCGCGGGCATAACCGTTTTTGGCTTCCCATTTTCCCATTTACTAGAGTATTGATAAAAAGAACTCATGAGAATGGCCTTGACAAGGAAATTATTCTTTTAGCTGGCATATTTGTTGATAGGACTTGTGATGAGGTCACTTTTGCACCACGTATTGATCATTCAAGCGGTGTTGATCATAGTGATCGTCTTTTTACTAGCCATTTTATTTATTATAATCGGGGTGACAAACGACGATCACTAATTGTCGAACAGGAAGACGAGCCTTAGATTAACTGTTTGCTTAAGTGAGCTATTAGCGAAACTAAAGACACACAAGTTCCAGATGGTTTCTTGGTGAATAAGGGCTTCTTATAATAAAGGACATTTTATGGGAAACTGATGACGACATGAGGTATCCAATAGTGACGAGTGGTGAGTGAGCTAACATATTGTGGTTCCGAGGTCATATCAGGAGGAAATCCTTAGTCTAGCCCTTGAAGATCCCTTAACTGGTCGTGTAATAGACAATTCGACTGATCACAAGGTCTTGAATAAATTGCATTGGTAGCGTAAAAATCTGTTTCTACACGTTTAAGGCAAATCTGTTCATTATGATCGATGTCAACTTTTATTTCTGGACATTTCCCACAATTAAAGAAAGAATTAGGCATCCAACAGTTTAGACTGTTTGCATATGAATTTATAAGTCATAGGCTTTTGCTGTGATTTCATCAGACAGTGAAAAATACGATTCGGTATATCTGAAACAGAACCAGCGTTGTCAAATACAATTTGGATCAGAAACTTTCACTTGTACAAACACATGAAAACAAATGTAAAATTACAGACCCCGCCCGTCATGGAAGCTTCTAGCGTCACGGTTTTAAAAATCACCCTGGGAACATCTGGCGTCAAGGGGGAATTTAACATGGGGAATATTGAGACTGTCTAGCGTCAATGGAAAGAGGAGAGGTGTGTTGACGTCACAGCACGGAAGATTGGTAACAATGTTGCAGCAATGGTAAGAACATGAGTGAACCGTGATAACCTCAGTTGGGAGTAGAGATCAACTCAAAAAATTTATAGAGTGATAGAACACTTACATACATACCATAAGATACAAGGAGAAACATTTCACATTAGTTTGTGGTTTGAGGTAAAGAAAGCAAATCTTTTCGAGACCTATGAGTGGCCCTGAAAATGGCCTTTAGGTTCTTATTATTCATCTTTAATTCTCTCCCTTTCTTATAACAGCTACTGATTTTTCCAATGATTCCTTTCTCTTTCTTCTTTTCATCTTCTCATATCCATCAGAATGTCCATTGGCTCTAAACATTTCCTGAACTTTTATCCAATTCTAATTACGTTTCTCAAAGTCCTCTTCCTTCTGTTTGTTTTCATTTTCTTTCTTTTTTCTGCCCAGGCGTTTTTAGTTTCTTGACTTCTACTTCCAACGCCTTTCTCATCTTGTCTTCAGCTTTCTGTATCTGGTCCACTCCCCACTTTATAAATGACAACTCTGTCCAAAACAACACATCTTCGAGAAAACACTGGACTTTCATGACACCATCGAGGGCCTCCTTTAAACGTCCGACTCTCACATGTTGTGGATGGATAAAACATCTCATCTTTTTCTATTTCCTCCAGTAGCATACTTTCAAGCAGATCTCTAGCCACGTTGGGACTGTTCACAATGTCTAGGCTATACCTGGATATTTTAAGTTTTCCACACAGAAGGGAAGGAGAAAACTCCCAACAAATAAACTATCCAGACACGTGTAGAAGAAGCAAAATCACACACACACACACACACACACACACACACACACATCAGACAACGAGTGAGTGTAGCAGCAGAGGGGGTGAACAACCAAACTTTTAGGCGTCAACGATGCTACCTTCTATTAAAATTTACTAGGAAGCCTCAATTTGTCAAAAATAGAACTTCCTATTAAATATTAACTAGAAGGATTCTATTTGGTAAATTAAAGGCTTCCTTTTAAGGGTCCATTTGGTAAAAAAAAGGACGCCAAATATATGGCGTTCACCCCCTCTGCTGCTATGCGCTAACTGAAACAGTTATAGATACGATGATGAATTAGCGATATATTTTTTATATAAAAATGTCAAACATCGGAGAGGCACAAATAACTAGATTAACACGAGAACGGTTGGCCGCGATTAAGAAATTTCTCCCGGTGAGAGATTCTTTCAGAGATAATCTTCAAGCGCGTCAACAAACAAAAGAAGATTTTACTACTGACACTAAAGAATTATTTAAGCCGATAACTGAGGCAACAGGTGAAGTTGTTGCCGCTACTAAACAAGTTGGTATAGAGACCGCAAAAGTTGGTACAGAGACAGCAAGGATAACACAAAGATCTAAAAAACTAAATAAATCATTAAAAACACTTCCTGGTGATATTGTAACTGCGGTTCAACAACGAGAACAACTAATGGAAGAACAACTAGAACAACCAATGGAAGAACCGGTGGAACAACAAGAAGAGGAAGCTACCGCTGATATTTCACGAGATTATACACCGGAAAATTTATTTACGAGTGAAGCGTTAAAAATGATTAGAGGTAAAAATATGATTGAATTAGTAAAATTTGCCAGGGATAATTTTAAAAAGAGAAATTCATATTTGAAGGATGAAACCGCTAAAATTTTTATAAAAAGTTTAGATACCTGGGCAAATAAAGTATACTTGGCAAATAAAAATAAAATAAAAATTTCACAAGAAATAAGAGAGGATTATCTTTATTATCTAGCTCTTGTAAAATCGAAAATTGATGTACAACAATATAAGGCACCACCGCTGTATACAGTTGACCCAGTCACAACAACAAAAGTAACTGGAAAAGGGTTGGGTGTAAATCCAAAAGATTTCATTGGAAATTCAATACCGTGTTCAAGAAGTGTCCTCGATAATATATCACGGTTAGAAGTTCTCATTGGGGAAAAAGAGCTGGAAATAATTCTCCGGAAATAATTAATGAAGCAACTGAAATCTGTCAACGGTTATTTCAAGGACGTGTAATGGATATCGGACTATATCGCAGTTTCATCGATGAACTTACCGATTATTATTACAGCGATTGATCACTGATTAGATATATAGCATTTAAATAAAATTATAGTACATCGTAGTATGAACAGAGCAAGACCTGTTTACGTTGTAAACTCAAGATTGCCGGTTTACAAACTTACGTATGGAAATGGACTTGGTGATATTGTCACTGGATTATTTACTAGAATTGCTCCAAAGCTGTTACCTGTTGGCAAAGAAATAGCGTCAAAAGCTATTGGGGTTTTTGGTGATAGAGCTGGTACAGTTATCGGTAATAAGGCATTTGATGTGCTAGGTGATGCAAAAGAAAAACTTATGTCGTTGGCGAGAGGTAAAAGGAAAAATGGAATTTCAGAAAGAAAGTTTCAACTACAATCTACGGAACAAATGCCAACTAAAATAGGTAACTCGATTAATAAACTTGCAACGGCGAGGTTAAGAACAATTGCTGGCTCCGGGTTGCCACGGTTAAACATTTAGATCAACTACGTTAATGTAAAATGTTCCGGGATGAGATTGATGATGCTTTTAAAGTAAATGATCCCGTATCAAGGAATAATTCTATACGCGATTATCAGTATTTTTCATATCAAGCACAAGATCCAAATGTAAGGTCACAAATTGATCTTAGATTCGATGACACATCTAAATACTTTTTACCATGTGAAACATTCATCGAAATAGAAGGACAACTGCGGAAAGGTGACAATACACCGTATGCAGCCGGTGATAATCTTAAAAATATCCCGATTGGGTTTGTCAACAATGGTATAATCGCGTTATTTAGCAACGCTCGGTATTCGATTGGTTCTGCTAAAATGGAATCCATCGATAACGATGTTGATATTGCAACAACGGTTATAGGTTTAGCTAGATACTCTGATGATTTTATTAAATCTGCGGGTCATTCAATGATATTTTCCAAAGATACTACCAATAGCGCTGAACATCGTCAGTATATTAAAATACGGACAGCAAGAGATACTGCAGCAGACCCACAACCCGATACCCCTGAACACCGAGCAAGACCAGGTGCCGCCTTTGATATTATTGCAGACGATAATCCTAAGTACAACGCGGGATTTGCAGCACGAAAAAAGAACATTGACGCCGAGGGTAGATTTTCATGTACGATTCCGTTGTCGCATATATTTGGATTTTGCCGAGATGTTCGGCGAGTGATATTTGGTGCTAGTCATACTGTAACACTTACACGAAGATCAACTGATGAATATGCTCTTTGGCGTGGTCCTGCTCCTGTAACAGATGGTCGTGTACAATTAACAAAATTAGCGTTGTGGATGCCAGTTATGACTCCATCGTTGACTGTTGAGACTCAGTTGCTGTCGTTTATGGACCACGGAGGAAAATCGTTGATGAGTTGGGGTGAGGTTACAACAGCTACTACGTCTAGTCCAGGTCCTGGAGTTTTTACTTGGCAACTTGCGTTGACGAAAAATATTTCCGCTCCAAGACATGTTTTTGTTGTATTACAACATCAAAATAGAACTCAAAAGACAGCTGCAGATGACAGTCTACAATTACGATCTCATATGATATTTGATCGTTTTAATGTCAGTGAAGTATCATTGCGGATAAGTAACCAACAAGAACCCGTGGAAAATCTTATCATCGATTACGAACATAATCAAATAGGACGAGTTTATCATCGATTATGGTCGTTTATGGGTCCTGATCAAAACATCGATACTGGACTTCAGATATCACAGGTTGATTTTAAAGAATTGTATCCGATTTATTACTTTTCGCTGCAACATCTTGATTTTTCTAAACACTCATCCGTTGATGTAAAATTTCAAGCTCGTGTTGGTCCCGCCCCTGACGGATTTAGAGCAGTTGCTGTTCTTGTCAGTGATAAATCAATGATGCTTGAAGGTGGTGGTGGAAGAATGAGAGTCATTGATGCACCAGTGGAAAACATGTAAGTGAAATCTTGAAAAATTCTTCAAATTTTCTATGAAAATCCATAGGATTTCAACGACATGTAAATGAATCAATCGGTGTTATATAAAAATGTCGTATAACACTATTAATGTCACATTGACACCCGGTCAGATAAAAAAACTTCAATCGAGTTCAGCTAAGAAATGTGGAACTACTATTACGCTTAAACATAATCAAATGACCGGCGGATCAAATAAACTATCGTTGACGAAAACTCAGGTTAATTATTTCAAAAGCGCTTTAAAAGAAAAAAAAGGGGTTCAGATTACTCTATCTGCAGCTGCAATAGCAAATATGATAAAAATTGGAGGATTTTTCCCGTTGTTGGCTGCAATTCCAGGATTGATTGCGTCAGCGGCTCCGGCACTTCTTGGAGCGTTAGGAACTGGGGCAGCCGGAGCACTTGCTTCTAATGTTGTCAATAAGATAATGGGTAAAGGTCTAAACGGAAAATCAAAAGGAAAATCCACGAGAAAAAAAAAGGGAAAGGGATTCAGACTACCAGGATGTCGATTCACGCGATATTACAAAACCAGTTAGTGGAAAAATCCAAAGGATTTTCACCAATTTCACCAATGTCAATTTTTGATTTACTCGACGGAGTAAAAAACTCCCAATAAAGCATTTCAGAGGTGTATTCATGAAAGATCAATTACCAGCAAAACCACAAATACCAGAAACTGGCATAATTAATCTAGATGATAACACTGGACCTGGAACTCATTGGGTTTGTTACGCAATATATCCAACATCAATTATTTATTTTGACTCATATGGATTACCACCTCCGATTGAATTTGTCAAATACGTGTCCATGATTTCATCGAAATCGCGAAGTAATTCAATTTTGCAATCAATTCCGAGAATCAAAAGGATTCCAATTTGGTATTCAACGTTGCCCACGCAGACATTAACAGATCCTCCGATATGTGGACAAGAAACTCTTAACGCGTTAATGGTTATCTCGGCAAATCCTAAATTACCTCACAAGGCCATCCACGAGTACACAATGATGAATCATCGATGATTTTAACAAAGAAAAACGTGTATATATAACATGGCAGATATTTTTGGAAGATCAGTACCACGTGTTTCCGCAGAAGGAGTTACTATCGCACAGGTAAAAAAAATAATCAACAAAGCTATCTCCGCGATAGCAAACTTAGATGAATTAAAAAAAAATATATGATCAAATAAGCGCTAACACACAATTACAAAAAACCATCGATGACATTAAAGTCACTGCTGGTGACTCCGTCAGCGATATAAAAAAACTACGCGACGATTATAACGATCACATAGCCAAGTTTAATCAGCTCCAACAGAATATCATTGACGCCATTGAAACTCCCATAAATAACTTCTTTGGTGTTCCGCGTGCATACCCTGATTTACATATCGCACAAGTAAAAGCAACCGTTGATAATTTACCAAAATTACGAACTGATTTTGATTCTCATGTTGATCAGTTTACTATGCTACGAAAAAATTTCCGAAAGGCTGAAAGGCCGTCGACAAGTTCTTCGGAAAGAATGCAAAACCAGATAATATTAAAACAACTCTTGAAAATATTATTGTAAAACTCGATGAAATAACCGCGATTAATACCAGGTTAGGTGTTATCAGGGACACGAAATCAATTTCAGATTTAATCGCGATTAATAAGAAATCCATCGATGATCTTACCACGACCACCAATAACATCGTAGGGGATGCAACAAGGATGATATCAGTGCTTGAAAAAACAAAAATCCCTCATGATAAAACCATCAACGTAGTATACACGATTCAACATGGATCATATACGTGGACACCTACAAATAATATTTTACACGTAACCGCAACCGTAAAGGGTATTTATCGATTAACGTTAGTGACACCAACGTTGTTTAATATATCATCGTCGAGTTCATCTGGAGTCAATAATACGATATCAACAATTATCGACAAGGATACAACTGAACAATTCACGATTATATCCACTGATAATAATCTAGCTAGGGTTTCAATGACATGGTATGTTGAATTTGTAGCTGATTTAAGTAAACAGTTAAACTAAATGTTTCAATTGAAAAGATTTCAAAGAATTGTTGACGTCGTTAATAGATAAAATGTCAACGATGTCATTGGCACCTACAACATTTGAATATCGTTATAACACTGTCAAAGAATATCAAAACAAACTTGAAGCGTTAATAGCCGAGTATAGCAATAAAAAGAAAAAATCACCGTGTTAGATGTAACTGTTTACTCGGTATCAGGTGTAATTGCCGGCGCTGGAATAATACTATCGTCGGTGGTAATGATAGCTCCAGTTGTTGTACCAATTTGTATATCCGCGGTTGCAACAATCGCTGGATTATTTACCACGATAACAAAAAAAATATCATCATGTTCTCAACAAAAATTACACGATTACGCTGTTAAACTTATCACTGTGTCAAACGCTTATTCGGAATTGTCAATGTTGATCTCGTCAGCGATTGACGATCAAATAATATCAGACGAAGAGTTCTCTAGGACATTGAAGATATCAATGACGCAATCATAGAATCAATCCAGGCAATCACATGACCAAATATCATCGAAGTCAAGGATGAACCTGATAAATACCCCATTGAAATAAAAGGACACGAGCCGCTGTTGTCAACGGTCATCGAAGTAAATTCACCTGACTACGCCGTAGATATATATAACAGCTCAATTAGAACATTATTGGGATATCCTGACTTTATTCCAGGCACAGTCGACATAAAGGATCTACCACGAGAACCGTTGAAATCTGATTTTATTTCCACGAAAGAAGATTATCATGGTTATGATATTCGTATAGTTCGTCATTATAATGGTTATAGTGAACATAGTGTTGCCAATGAAACTTCATTACCATATACATTAGAAAATTTAAGAAACATAACAAATGATCCTGCAAATATTCCTAATGTGTTTAGATTGATGCATAATGATTTTGAGCGATTTATTGGTTATTTGATAACAGCAATAAATGAAATCCCACCACGTCGTGATGATGTCATCAAGTATACAGAAGTATGTAATAAAATCATCTCTGACATGGAAGAGTATAATCAGAATAATATTCTGATTATAACAGGTGATGATACAAAAAAGAATTTTGCAGCTTATTATAAAATCAAGGTTGAAGATATTCCCACATTTAAGTTTCCAGGATATAACGTACCATGGATGCGTAAAAGACTCAGTGATATCATTGATGAAAATTTCCTACGGATTCACGAAGCATGGGTGAATAGTCTTCCCGCGGTTCATTATCAATTGCCGGAACCTATCAAATCTGACTTTTTCACTGATGATCCAAAATTCAACTACAACTTCGACATTAGTTTTCTACGTCCTCAAGATATTTACGGTAAATACTCATACAACGTCTACGATGGAACAGAAACTGATGCACTTAGCAAATACGAATACAACGAAAACGGTAAAATAGTATGGCTATTTGCTCTTGGTGATCAAGGTGTATTTGTAATTACAGAGAAATCTCTTACTGGGATCTTCAACTCAATGACACAAATGTTCCAGATGAAATTAAATCAACTTCGAGATTACCTACAACAATCTCTGTTGCTAGATTTAACAACTTCACGTGTTACAATCAAACAACAACAACAACAATTAAATCAACAATTAAATCAAATTATCGCTGATATGAATTTTCTCAATGATAGATTACTCTCGTTTGTATACGAGGATAAATCACCAAACAAAGAAAAGTTCCGAAGAGTGTTTTCACGCACCAATGATAATTTAGTATTTATGAAATTCCAAGGATGGAATGTACCAGCGTTAAAAGCATCATTGAAAAAACTCATTGATGAATTCTTCCCACAGATTCACGCGTTATGGTTTAAGATAAATCCTCCCACGGAAATTTTAACATCAACGAATTCAGTGTACCGCAACAACAAACATAGATCTCCCGGCAACGTTGATATATCATCTGTTATTGCAATACATGTTATCTGTGATGGTATCTTAGGAAGTTTCGCAGTTGATACTTCAAAATCAAACAGCGCCAACCAAGGATATATCATGTACACGTTCTCATCAGACGTATCCCCGGGAAGTCTTATAGTGAAAAACCCACCTAATTTGACTTATCTTGAACCTGTTAATGAATTCCTGTCCAGGATGAATTTTTCAATAACCGACCAAGAATTTAACTTAATTGACCTTCGCGGGGAAACACTACAAATAACGCTAGATGTGAAAAGTTCCTGAAAATTCGAAGAATTTTACAAAGAACTTTCAGGTCGTAAAATTGCTTTGTGAAATTGCTTTGCAATTTACATTCAAAAAAGAACTTTCAAAATCGTAAAATTGCTTTGCAATTTCCATTTCAATTAGAAAATCCAAAACATGTTCAATAATGTATCAACACGTGCTAGTATCTATCCATGATAAAGAACTCCTTGAACAAGCTATCACAGAGGTATTCGGGGGTAACACAACAAGTGAATTCTACGTGGATATAGCCATAGATAACCTAGGTGAAAAATCCTTGTATTTTCAAGAGAAGTTTCTAATGACTGATTATCAAATGTTACAGCTTCAGCAAAACGTTATAACCGTGGTAAGATTAACCCGTGATCAAATAATGCAATACGCCCATTCATGCTTATCCGTGGAAGATCTTAAAAAAATCTTGAAAATTCTTTAGTGAAAAATCAAAGAATTTCACGAGAAAAAAAAAGAAATCACTAAAAAATTACACCAACCCATTACATGAGCTTTTATACTTCCCTGTTGTTGACACACTATAACAGGTATCACACAATACAATTATACTTCCTTGTTATCATACACACTAACAGGTCAGGTTTACAAACTTTGTTCTAGTTGAGTGCGCGTGGGAACTCAAAGAGTGGAAATACAAAGAGTTTTACAAACAGGTAGTATACATGCGTTTTACCTGTACTAGGTTAAACAACAAAGGAGGCTCTCTACGCGTGGGAATCAGCCTGTTCGATTAACGCTTTTAACTGTCTCACTTTACAATTAATAAGTTTCCTTTGTTCATACTCAGAACTTAATTGTTGTCGCATATGTTCTACGATCTTACATAATGGTACAAACACATTCATGTCTTCGTATTAACTAAACTCTCACGTGTGGATTTTTGAATTTTCTTAATTAAATAATACTGCTTAGCGAGTACATATTTTCCGTTGTTTTGTGCAAATTCAATATCGTCAAAATCGGTCATGATTTGATCACAATCTAACCCTGAACATAGTTTAATATTTTGAGTTTTGAGTTTGTTGATTTCCGAAATAATACATTTGATATTTTCAGAATTCATATTATATAAAATATGTTTGTTGAATTGCTTGCAATTTCAATTGATGAGTGAACATCCAAAGGATTTTACAAAATGAATTCTGGACACGCTATGGTGGTCATCTTAGCATATCCAGAAGCTTAATGCGATTATAGGTGATTATGGTTATATACAATGAATGACGACGGCACATTCACAACCCCATTGATCTAGTGTGTAGGCGCTTGTATTATACATAAGACGGCACAATTACACATCACCGTTTTGAACCCCCTTGGTGTATTTATACATCAATCGGCGTCCAACGGTTACATATACATAATCACGAAACGTATTCCCCACGAGTAGAGTCTAACTCGGATAGCGGGTTTGGCCTACAAGAGGATACGTTTAGTGCGTGGACACACGGACAGTACACAACAATAGATTATAGGCGATTATGATTATATACAGATGCAATGAATGAGGACGGCACAACAATAGATTATAGGCGATTATGGTTATATACAGATGCAATGGATGACGACAGCATAACAATAGATTATAGGCGATTATGGTATAATACAATGAATTGATTCAATGACAATGAATGACGACGGCACAACAATAGATTATAGGGTGACACAATGAATGAATTGATTCAATGACAATGAATGATAATGGTATGTACAATGAATTGATTCAATGACAATGGATGACGGGCTATTCTACATTCAAGTGCAAAAACCAAACCTCAAAATCAAACCGGGTTTGAATGTCAATAATAACATTCACACCACGTGTGACGGTGTGATTTGAGTTTTGCACTTGAACTTCGCTAAAGCCCAAATATAACACAGACGGGATTGTATATAACCACTCATTACAACGAAGGTAGATAGAGAGATGTGTGTTTTTTATTCCTTGTTGTGTTTAATAGCGATCACTGACAACGTTGAAATAACACATAATACTTGAAAAACACACTAAAAGAAACAATTATATACGACGTGTATATAAAACAGTTATGTTAATACTTGAAAAAAACGAAAATTGATTATACTCCGTTGATATTTATGAAAATTATAACAGCCAATCAAAAACTACTTCCGATTCACCAACGGTAACTCTGTCATTGGTGATTTATCACACGCGCGTTACCTAAGGGAGTTATTCCCCTTGAACAAATGCGTGATTATGACTTATACATAAATAAACTGAATGCTGTTTTTAAAACGCTTTGAAAAAGCCGTCTTGGTTATATTCTCTGCAACGCATTGAATAGAATACGGATAAATATCGAAATACCTACCAACTGAATACAAAGATTGAAATACTATCTCCGTGTTATTTTCAGTATTAAACGACTTTACTGGTCTAGCATTTTTTTTTCGAGTGTTTCCCAGTCCCACCTCGTTTGGTGTTTTCACTCTGAGAGATAGCTTGTAGATTCGATAAAAAATTATGAGTCCTAACACCATCAATGTGATCAATAACAAAGCCATCCTTGATCAATCCGTTATATACTTCGAAGACGAAACGGTGATTGAGATACATTTTCTTTCCAGCGTTAAAACTCAAATACCCCATACCATTGTCCAACCCAACCGGCTTCTTGAGTCTACAGTGTCTAACAACACCATCACGAGAGGCTTCATAGTTGGTGATCACTGGATGTCTTTGAAATTCTTGGTTCATTTATATACATAATATTTTATTTGTCTAAATCATTATTTGGTTTAGATATATTATTTTAAAATCTTTCTATGTAGTCCTGAGCAGTTTTTATAATTTTGCCGTTGGCAACGTCGCTGACAACGTCAGGAGTTTTTAATTTTTTTTTTGTCATAATAACGCTTCAACTCTCTATAACGCTTACCACCGCAACTAATGCATAACTGCGATTTGCCTCTAACACCTACCCCACAATACAGGCACGGGAGAGGACCTTTTGAACCGTTTCTCACACTTTGCATATGATACCCACAGAACTCATTTCTGCATGATTTGTTACACGGAGTCGTTGATCCAATCATGAGCCATTTGCAATGATTCATTATATAAAATACTTTTTCATTTAAATACTTGTTTTAATTATAATATGAAGGAATTCAAGAGATTATCGAAAATTACACCTTGGAAAAATACTAGGTTTAATCTCGATAAATTCTCTGATAAACCAAAAAGTCTAATAGATGACAAAACCATATTGAGTAAAATCAGTGACTGTTTTAATGAGTTTAAGCGCGATGGAGCATCTCATGCGTGGTCGACATTTCGAATTACTGATGAAGATGTCAATGTACCCGTAATCGATGCTACCATGAACGACACAAGAGCAGCTGAGATACTTTCACACCTTGGCGAGCCAACGGGGAAATCCAAGTGTGTAGCATCCAAAGGTGTAGCATCCAAAGGTGTAGCATCCAAAGGATTTCAACAAAGCAATTCCCAACAAAGTAATTCACAGAGGTACTTTTTCAGAATAAAATTCGTTATCGAAGATGATGGAAAATGTATTATCAGAGATAAATTTGAACCAATCCTCAAGGATAAAAAAATTGTCATTGTTAGTCGAGATTCCAAACCAGGAATTCTAACTGGAATTGACAAACCATACTACGCGAACCGTTACCCTGTAACAGTAGTTGTTTACGGAATATATCCGCTAAATGATAAGCCAAGTATTACAAAACTAGCACCTATGAAATATTCACCGTTGATTTCGTCAAGGCTCAATTGTGTAGCAACACGGGTAATGGAACACTTCACGAATGCATCCCGGGGGAACAAATTAACTGATCTGCGACGTAGGCAAATAACCGAATGGGAACTGACAGTAAAACAGCGCGGGGCAATGATTTCCGATATAGCTAAATTAGAAGCATCATTAAAATTTCCAATATCGGTAGCGACGATAACCGAAGAAGTATTATACGAACCGAAATATCAATCGCGAGTAGCTCCAATTGAAATTATTGATCATAACAAACATGCATGGACACCTGCAGTAAACATATTTCCACGAGAACGAATCGTAAGATATATCCCCGGGGAATTTTGTAAGGATGTGTTTCACGAAGAGAAATTATTTGATGCTATTCATGAGTTGTGTAGAGATGATCCTGTGTCAGTGTGGCTACTTCGCAGCGCTGAAGATTCAGGATTCGATCAGTTTGTAAGAACGAATGGAGAATTATATCGCACTGAAGCGTTACACTCGAGGATGAAAAAAGCCGCTGTAAAATACTCGAAGAGTTTCCATGAAAATTCTAAAGAATTTTTCCATGAAAAACTACTCACGAATAGTTTTACGATTCCATCAGTGGTAGCTCATTTTGCACGAGAAAAGAACAAAGTGATTTTCTCGAAGATGTCAAATCAAGCTGTCTTGAATTAGGTCATAGAGGATTGTGGAATACAAAATACCACCGCGAGGGTATGATTTCAATTGATATAGATGCGTGTTATCCAGGGAGTTTTCTCGGATATGGAGAAGCCGCTGAGTACTTTAAACGATTTGGACACCCCACACATGAAATGACTCGTGTTTCGGTTAATATCCCATTGCCTGATTTTGACTTAACTGGATTCGCTTGTGTGGTATCATTTGAATTAGCGTCAGGATTACATCCATGTAGTTATGTTTGGATTGGTAGACATATGTCTGTGAAACACTGGATGCCAATAGTTTTACTACGATATATGATTGATAGTGGTATGCTGATATCGTAGATTATCAGCGAAGCAATTATATGCTATCGAGCTCAGAAAGAAGTTTGGCTACCAAAACCAGATTTAGATGAAATAATACGCGAACAACGAAAACAGTTTTCTGATGGACAATCGGAGATTTTCAATAAACAACAAATTATGGATTTGTCTAGGAAGTTATTTGAAATTGAAAATGGACAAGCAAAAGATTTTGGACGAAAAATAATCGGTAAATTTACTCATGGTGGAAGATACAACAATGCAAAATAATCTTCTCGGTTGATCATAGACAGCGCTGAGTACGATTTTATCATAGCGGATTTAATAAAACATGGAAAACTCGTAACTCGCAAAAATGTGTTTCTATCCAATGGGACTAAGTTAGGTACAGTTGTTACCTACTGTGATGGATATAGTCCCCAGTATACACATTTAAGAAGTTCTATGCTAGCTTATGCTTCTATTAATCTATTTTCGATGATAAATAGATTTCCTAATACCGCGGTTAGAGTAGCTACTGATTCGATGTATATCCACAACAAATACAAATCAGATGTAGCTAAATTCACATCCCCGGAGGAGGCTTGGGGGTGTTGGCGATTTAAAAAGGAGACGCAACACGAATATTGTGAATCGGCAGATGTTATGATGGACGATAAATACTTGAAAAGCAATCAGTGTTCAGAATTTTCTAATGCACCACCGATATCTGATCCTGTTACGCGATATAAAATCGTTTATTTGAACGGTTGTGGAGGATCAGGAAAGACAACACGAGTAATTAATTTATTCAATAAGAAAAGAAAACCAATTGAAAAATCCGTTGAAAAACCAATTGAAAAACTTACAGATGATCAAAAACAAATACGAGAAATCATACAACAAATTCTACACGAGGAGTCTCCAGAAATCATACGACAAATCTTAGGGGGGAATTCTACGGAAACCCCTATGGAAACCCCTATGGAAAAGTCTATGGAAAAGTCTACAAATTTCACAAATATGATTGTGCTAACACCAACTCATAAACTTGCAAGAGATATAACCAAACGAGATGTAAAATCTGGAACATATCATAGTTTCTTTCGATGGAGCGGTGATAAGTGGACCCCTGAGCGAATGGGAAATAAATATATTCCACCGGTGATATTATGGGATGAAATTTGTACAGTACCGTTACAAGTATTAAAAATGTTTCTTGAATGGCTGTCAACGAAAAATACAAAAATTATTATGTGCGGCGATCAAGGTCAACCACCGCCATTTGTCGGTGCATCCCCACATGATTGGTTGAAGAATCATGTAGACTATTACGAAGAGATTAATACCGACCATAGATCGTTAGATGAACAATTACGCGAGTTTAAACAACTAATCAGATTACAACCGGATAGAATCCAGTGTGAAATAGCGCGTGAAATAATTTCAGAAACTCCCATGAATGATTTTTGGGAAACGTGGAGACCAAACGATTTGATACTCGCAAGTAGAAAAATAGTCAGAGATAAACTTCAGATGAAATTATTTGAATTGCATAAGTGTAAATTTGCAACACTTCCAGTACCGCTCTGTTATAGACCTTCGGATACACGAAAGCAGAATATCGACGTTGACATTCCTGGACAACGTGAAAAGCAGAATTTAGTGTTAAATGATATTGTGCTGGTTGATATCAGCGTCGTCGAAGATGCATTGCGTGCTGATAAATCCCCGTGGATGCTAGGTTACGCAGCGACAATACACTCTTCACAGGGATTAACCATCACAGACACAATTGTTTGGATAGTAGATAATCGCATTGAGTGGTCAAATTTAGTTTATCTCGCAGTGTCTAGAGTACGAAGAATAAACCAACTTCGAAGAATTGTTGTTGACGAAGTCAGTGACGATATTGTCAGCGCCGATGATATCATCGGGGACATAATAAAAAAAAACTCTCTGGTTATAAACAACAGGATAAAAAAAATAATAGAAAATTTGACATTGATACTAAATTAATAATTACGCTGAAGCAACAACAGAATAATCACTGCGCGAGTTGCAATTGTATAATGCGTTGGAGTTGGTCGAATAAAGATCCTCGCCAATTTACCGTAGACAGAAAGAATAGCAGCATTGGTCATACCAACGATAACGTTATGCTGACTTGTCTTGAGTGCAACAGACGCCGGGGTGCCGGCACATTGTGTGCTAGTTAAGACCACGTGGCGGTAATTGAGTATCCTCGGGAATTACCTGTAGTTGTTGTCGAGTAAATCCTCGCTGAGGAGCAATTGAATCCAGTTTATAGATTGCTGGTCTAGAAACGCTAGCGTTTCCACCAGTTGATCGTGTTATACCGGATATCTCATGCGTAGTGACGCTCCAAATAGGATCAGTAGCTCTTTTTTTACCACCCTCAAGCTCCCCTGGTTCGTATAAGTACCTTACAGTGACATTACTACCAAGAATTGATTCTTTTGAAAAATCTTTTTGTGAAATTCCTTGGCTTTCCATTTTTGGTATAGACGCTTTCTTAATCGCGTTGACAGGTTTCATGTTAATTGTTCGAGTAATCTCATTATTGATTGCGATAACTACACCTGGTAATCTCTTAACCCATTCACGGGATCGTTCATGTTGGATGAATTCTTTCGCGTATTGATATCCAAATAACCGCTCAGCAAGAGTCCGATTAAATCGTTCAACAATTGCCTGATCGCGATGTAACGCAGTGTGTCCTCGTCGTAACGTGGTATTATGATGTTTCATCGTTGTTAAAACAGCGCCTTGAAATTCCTTGCCAGGATCAACTTGTAATAGATTTGGCCAACGCAGAGGACCTCGTCGATAAATTCTTTCAAACGCAGAAGCCACCTCAGTTGATGATTTTGTCTTTAGAGGTTCTGCTTGTTTGTATCTACTCGCAATATCAACTACGGTTAACGCGTATTTGTAACCGCGATCATGCGGCAGAAATAATATATCAGCTTGATGAACTTCATTAGGAACTGTCACATCAAAATGTGAGAAGTAAATTTGTTTAGGCGCTGGTAGATAAATTTGCCATATCGCCTGTTTAGATAACCAATCCGCCGCTGTAGTATTTTTTACTTTTGCAGAGCTAGCGAGTTTACTAATTGCTGCCTTACCTCTCCAGTATCCTCTCGGAGAATAGTAAATAGATTCCATGTTGTTATTAATTACCCGCACCAAATATTAATTTGCCTTTCATGACGGAATTTATCAACGTCGATGTTAATTTTTCTTTGAACGATTTATCTAGAATAGCATTCAACGCGAGTATCAATGCTACATCTGCGAGATGACGCTGTTGTAGATCATCACTACGGTAAGCTATATCATGTACACGACACGCTTCATCGATGGCGTTTATAGGATTTTCCCCTTGACGTGGATTATTTTGATCATCAAGTCTTATATCTAATCGTGTTCCCGGTCCACAATAATTATACCCGGGGAGGTGTTTTTCCCCGGGATATTTCGACCATGGTAACCCTGGAAGTTTACTTAAACTGGCGGCGATATCTCCTCCTTTTTTTGAAAATTCGAAGAATTTTTCACAAATCGATATTTTTTTGTACCGCATATTTCACACTTGCCGGTGACCGCGCTTCTGTTATTGCTCGTGGTAACAATCGTTGGGTCAAACGTCGGTGTACGCGCTCTACATTTCACACAATATAGATCCATAATTATATTTATGTTATATCAACAAAATGGAAGTGATCGATTTCTCCGCGTTGAAGAAACAACAACCGATAAAACATCATCCGATGCTACCAAACTCGATAAGAATGATAATTATTGGACCTTCCGGGAGTGGTAAAACCCAGTTGCTGTTAACGATGATAATGAAGTATTTAACCTGGGATAAGTTATATTTGATTGCACCCAGTGTAGATGATCAACAATGCTATCAGGTGTTAAAAGATTATAACGAAACCGCTTCAGAAGCTTACGGCGGATGCGTAAATGAATTTATCACCGACATTGAAGAGGCACCATCCGTGGAAGACCTGGATGGATCCGTTAATAACCTAGTCGTGTACGACGATGTTATGTTGGACCAACAAAAGAATCCAGCTAGAATATTTTCCCGAGGACGTCACAAAAAAACCGACGTGATATATGTAACTCAACGTTATACACAAATACCAAAAGTGATCAGAGACAACTGCAATTTGTTATGTGTGTTTAACGGAGTTGATACTCATACGTTAAGAAATATTTGGCAGACCTGGTGTCCTAACATGGATTATAATCGATTTCAAAATTTCTTTAGCGGCGCCAGAGCTGCCCAACATGGATTTGTAACGATAAGTATACATGATCCTAAAACACGATATCGAATTGGATTGGATCGTATCTATAGCTAATTCGGTTAACGTAACGCATATTTCTTAATCGCGGCCAACCGTTCTCGTGTTAATCTAGTTATTTGTGCCTCTCCGATGTTTGACATTTTTATATAAAAAATAAATCGCTAATTCATCATCGTATCTATAACTGTTTCAGTTAGTGCATAGCAGCAGAGGGGGTGAACGCCATATATTTGGCGTCCTTTTTTTTTTACCAAATGGACCCTTACAAGGAAGCCTTTAATTTACCAAATAGAATCCTTCTGGTTAATATTTAATAGGAAGTTCTATTTTTGACAAATTGAGGCTTCCTAGTAAATTTTAATAGAAGGTAGCATCGTTGACGCCTAAAAATTTGGTCTGTTCACCCCCTCTGCTGCTAGTGTTCATAATCACATACTCCACTCTTATACCAATTAGCAAATTGAATAGTCTTTTTTCTAGAGATTTGGTTATCCCTGAAAAGGGCTGTTTTTTGCTTAAATTCAAGATGCTGCTCCAAGTCCGAATTTCTTTATGCGGGACTGCGAGCGGCTTCTGTAAGGGTGCTCTCACCACAGGTATTACATGATAAGCGGGCCTCATCAGAAGGTTGATTATCGTCCTCTAAATTGGATTTTTGTTTAGCGTTCATTGCGAGCTCATCTAAAAGGACACGAGCACTTTCCAGATGTATCTGGAGTTCAAACAGGTATTTGTAGTCTACTCATCTTTTTACGTGTTGACGAATGAACGGTGTGTATCTAGACTCAGTCAATCAATTATTGCATTTAAGTGCTATGCGTCTAATAGAGACATGTAGCACTGTTTAATTGCTACCACTGCGAGATAAAAAATTATTCCTGGGGGAAGAAATTGGAGCCGCATCAATAGGGCATTTATGTACTCATTTCCAGACTCGAATATTAAATTTAAGTGCTTCGGCCACGAAGGTCATTTAGCACTGTTTTATCTACCACATGATAATTATTCCGGTGGGGTAAGGAATAGTGCCACATCCCCACGGGCTTTTATGCGCACATAGTGCGCAGTTTAATTAGGTCGTCATGTCGCGCCCCTTTTGATTGGCTACCGACATGAATGTAAGACCTGGGTGAGTGGGAATAGACCCAACACACACTCAACCCTATCAACCAATCGGAAGCAGTGTACTAGGGATGCAATGGCACCAAATAATGACGAGAGAAAAATAGTTTTCTCATATCGTCATGTTGAGAGGTACTGGTCGTAGAAAAGAGGGAAAAAATCCCGGAAGCCCAGCCCATGGATGTCGTTAGCCTTGCCATACTTATTTCAAATTCAGTCCAGTTATACCAATAATGTGTAAGCCACCTGTGCAATTACATCAAATTCTAATAAGTTAAAGAATTTACCTATCTCGTATCATACCAATGTTTCTAATACATATTGTACATAATATAAGTCCCTAACAAATTGAATTCTAAAATGTCTAGGCGACATATGTAGTTTTGTCACTGTTAGGTTAGATAGATGCAAATTTTAAGCGGTAGATTCAAAATTGATCGAGTCAGATTTCTCAAAAGAGCTTGTTCGAATATTGAGTTCTCGTACCAAATGAGAGCTCAATGACATAAATGGCAATATGTGTAGCCTAAAGGGCTGTATAGCAATAAGGCCGAATGTTCCTCGTCTATCCTCCCTTTCCGCAATGTAGGCAGCAGTTTTGTCTTCCTCCCTGGTTATTCTTCGGAAGTATACTCCGTAGAGGGAGGCCTAACGAGTGCTTTTCTTAATATACTATAAGCGCGAACATGAATGAAACAACTCCTGATACCAAAACTCACATATAATTATCCCCCAAACACACGAACCTAAAATAAATACTCACTGACTTTTTGAACCTAAAACAATAACTACAAATAAACAAATAGACTATTTGAGAAGATATGGAAAGGAAGAGCTTATAGGCACACTTCTACCAAAATCATACAATTGAAGTGCTTATAGACAAACCTCTATTTTGTTTCACATAAACATACAATGTTTGGCAATTTAATTAGTATCTCTTTTCTAGAATATTGTGGTAGCTCGGAAAAAAGGCTGTTTTTTTGTCGACGAGAAGTTATGACAATCTTGTATAGTCTAAGATTGCGTCCCCGTCCATCGGCAATCATTCCCATATGATAAAGTCTGCTTCTTCGGAAAGAGAAGAAGAACTCTTTCGTGTCGACACGGTATTCCAAAATTTCTCTCTCTGGTTCTTTATGTTGTTGTTGCTGTTCTCTCTCCTGCTTATAAAGTACTTTTTTGTCCATTATTCGTTCTCCTTCTTAATTTGTTCTCTGAAGAGGTCTTTTTGTGTTTTTTTTCGCGAACAGGTAATGATAAGTTATCAATTCAATCCAAACTTTTTGCTTGAAAAGGTCTGACAAGTAACCGTTTCTTCGCTTCGTCTCTTCACTCTGAGACAAGAGATATTCGATGTTATCAATGGAGGAGAGTAATGATCAGTCAAGTCTTTATACCACTGATTGAACACTGTTTCTTCTGAGATGAGACTCCAAGCTTCGTCCAGATACTCATCCAATGTTTCTTCTTGTCTCATCATCATACATGTATCGTGTTGAATTTGACTGGGATGATCATTTTGACATTAATACAAAAATTTCTTAATCAATTCCGTCATTTTAACCGTCAAGTGTTTGGCAAAACATGAGACTAAATGTTGTTCATGTTCTGGTCATCTGGATTCTCCACTATTCAAAGAGGGATAAGGGTCTTCCATAGTTTGTAACAGTCTAGAATAACTTCTCTCAAACTGGATTTCTATGATAATATCAAAATCGGCATACATAATGACATTCATCGTCTCGGCAAGAGCATCTTCAAACTTAAGTTCCACTTGCAGTTGACCGGATTTTATACAGCGGAATTGTCCCTCGTCGCTGCCTTGGTGTGGAGTGAAATAAATAGCCCACAAAGTATAATCTCTGCATAATCGTTGTACGGAATGACGTGACTGGTGTTCTTTCCTAACTGTCCGGCGACTTCATACAGCGCCAAGTACGACCTCAAGTAATTCTTCGGGGTAAAGTTAGGTTCCAAAGCTCAGGTACACAAGGTTTTGCCATCGCGACTGACTTCGATTTTAGATACTCTGTAGTGCTTAATCTGGAACGGATTTTCATTGTGGGCGCCGTTGAGGGCTGCATTGCTATACGATACCAATGATTACACTTTTGGGAAATTGTCCATGGAATAGATAATCTTCGACTTTGGATTGAAGTCCAGTGGCAATGGTGAAAATGTGTACTTCGACGCACGTATAACCTGGTTTCTTGGATAATGGTTTTGTATTCGTTGGCATGAGCCATCAAATCGAAAGCGCTACTGCTATGATCCAGTCTCGACATCGTTTAGCAAATACTTACATGAAACCACATGTTCAAATGCAAACAATCCAACAGTTCTAATCTAGTTCCTTGCAGGATTTTCTGTCTACTATCTTTAACACCCTCATTGTGAGGATCGTTATCTGCTGTCAAGGCAGTGTAGTTCATCATATCCTCGCCTGCTGTGTTAGGTTTCCATACCACGTAAGTGTCGAGATGAATGTTCTTGGCTTCCTTTACTTACGACAAGAGATTTTCTAGGTACGCTCAGTAAGGGTAAGTATCCATGCTACTGCTGACCAGTTTGTTATTCAAGTACAAATCCTCTTCGATGAACAATTAATGCATGAAATTGTTGACGGGAGCTACTCTATCATCGGCTGCCGGATTGGTGTTGTCCGTTTTGATCACCTTCACTTTCAAATACAAGTACCAGCTATACAGATCAATGTAACCTTCGGGTTGCCCATTGGTTTCAATCTTGTTGGGACCTAAATCCGTAAAGGAGGAGACTGGATGAAATTTGACCCGTTGTGATTCTTGAATAGTCATCAAAGTGCGTGGCATGGCAAACAGATCCAGTTCCGACATGGAACAGGCGTAATACTCTTGGTGCATCATTTTTTCAGACCCTATCATTTTTTTCAAATTTGTAATAATAAAAAAGGTCTAAGTCTCGAATGGTTCTTTTTCTTAGTCTTTCTATCTTTAGGGGTATGAAAACCTCTCGTGGGATGCCTTCGTCGTCTTTTTCTGTCTTGTCCTTGCTGTGTCATCAGGGAATCAGGAATGCCAGAATAGGTATCATTAAAGGCCTTTATAAAAAGTTTCTCGTCGGCCCAAAATCTCTTTACACGTTTGAAGCCAGATATTTTTGACTGCTCGCAAGAAAGCTTCTTTGGGGAGTTGTTTGTATATGATGACATTTTGAAGAAATTCTTTGAGCTGCGTCAATGAGGCATCTTTCACAGCTTGCAGTCCTCGTATCACCATCTGTTTCAAAACTAGCCCCACTGAACAAAAAGCCGATTTTATCAAATTCCAAATCCATATCCTCGTTGTCGAGCGACTCCTCGGTATACAGGATAAAATACTTGTCAGTCGTTAGAGATTCGTTTTTAGAAAATGGAGTTTCACTGTGACTCTCCTTTGGTAAATGGAATATTTTGTCCCAAATCTCATTTTATAGTAATGTTGACACTGTCAAAATACGACTTACTGACAGGCAAATATTGAGGATGTTCAAATTCGCGGTAAACGTGATATGTATTTCCACCTTCTTCGTCAGCGTTCGTGGCAGAATCCACTTTGAAAGTAATGACACGCTTTAAGGGTACAGAGTTGTGTCCCACGACGTTGTACTACACCACATCGGAGTACACAAAAATCAAATTGATTCCATGACTCATTTCTACAGGGAATCGAAAATATTTCCCAAAATCTACGTTACTGCTAACGGCTAGTATTTAGCATTTTGTCTGGACATTCCTGGGGTCTCACACAAAAATATCATACCTTTCAGAACAAAAGGTAATGACCAACATTTTATCCTCTGAAAATGTGATCATTAGGCGACGAGCCACTTTATGGTACTCAAAGGTAACACTTTTTTTTGGCTTTGTCCATGGCTTCACCAAACACTGTATTGAACCTGGTAGCAATCGAAGTCACTAAATGTTCACCACTAAAATAATAGCCTGCGGGAATGGTTTTAAGTACACGTTCTCAACACCACACCCGCAGACGTTGCTTTTATACGGGTAAGCTCTTGTTCGTACTGTCTCTCGAATGTGATAGTGATTTGCTTGGACGTCGATTATCTGGGTCTGTTATGTTATCTTCAAATATCACTGGCAAGAATTTGAACCAGGATTCAGCTACTGTACGGGGCAATAAATCACGTTTCTGTCTCTTATCTTGTTCGTCGTTCTCTACAAAATGATGCGATCGTTTCATCTTGTCTTCAAAAATTCAAATGACTACATTTTAAAGGCCATCACCCATAAATATTCATGTCAGATCAGTGTATATATAAAGGGTCAGTGTATATCTTTACAGTATTCATTTCACTCTCAAATTGACAAGAACGATGGAAAAGCCTACCCAAGTTGAATTTCTTATCAGAGCTTTGCGCGGTGTCATATGTAAGTTTTCTTCAGTCTAGCCGACGAACAACTCCTCCTCCTTTCGAGATAAAAGTCAAGATACTTGCTATATCTGTATTAAGAAAGGACATCGGGTTACAGAATGCCCAGACCGGGAATAAAACAAAACAGCTGCCAGAAGAGACAGACGTCAATATACATGTTATCATTGTAAACAGAGAGGAAATTGGTCTCCAAACTACCCTAAACACAACAGGAGCAGAAGGAGGGGGAGAGGGATTATGAACAGGAGAAAAGTTAGGTATCCTCCCCAAAGAAGAACACTAACACGATCAGAAAGACAAGAAAAGAAGACTAGACGAATGCGAGGAAAAAGAAAAGGAAATACATGTGACAGTTAGTCCTACCTGTAAGACATAGCACATGTTGATTTTGTGTAAGTTACGCCCCAAACATAAATATCAGCGTCGGGTGTTATATGTAGGACAAGTGACAGTTAAGATATTAAAAAAAAACACAACAGAAAGAGTCAACAAATCAAGCCACATAAGAAATCTATGAACGTTTGAAAGTTGTATTGTGTGCTGTGATATTGGGATTGTAACATTTGTACCAGAATAGACCAGACAGAAAAAGCGTAAGTGTTTCTTGGGTTTGATTTTTAGGAATAATTATCTTCACTCACACACTCACATACTGAAAATCTACTGAATCCTAATTAAAATCGGTCTCTTCTGGAAGTAAACTTGTGTTGACTTTAGTAGCCACTGCTATATCATTGCTTCTCGTCTCCACGGAAGGTGCACCCCAATTCATTGTCTTCTTATATTCTGTCACGATTGAAAACTTACATCGATTCTCAGCGAAAAGACGCTAAAGCACTTATATAGAGAATATGACCTCACAAACCACTTTCTTCAGATTGGATAACAGACTCCGCACTGTGACGGATTTTTGTTAACGCTTCTGTGGAATGGTTAAAGAACTTACTCCGTTTCGATTCGCTATTGCAATATAAATAACCGCAATACACTGCATTCCTTCACCTGTTCTCGTCACAAGATGTAGACAAATGTAGCATTGTCTACCCTCATTTCGTCAATGCTCTTCCACTCGGCCTATCCTATGTATGTCAGATCATCAGGGACAATCACTTGAATGACTGATACAGCCCCTTTAAAAAGAAAGATCTATGTGGAGAGGCAAGGCTGCTTGAAGCGAGTCCTTATCTACAGACCAGAAGTTAGACAAAGTTTAAGGAAGAGAAGATGATCCATGAGTTGCCCTCTATGTTAGCGTCATGATGTAAAGATAAAACTCAGGGCCACTAATAGGTCTCGACAATTTTGCTTTCTTTGCATCGAACCACAAACTAAAGTGAAATGTTTCACCCTGTATATATGTGTGTGCTCTATCAATCTATACATATTGGGAGTTTATCACTACTCCCCACTGAGGTTAACCCGGTGCACACTTGTTCCTACCATTGTTTAAACATTGTTACCAATCTTCAGTACCTCGACGTCAAGACACCTCTCAACTTTCCATTGAAGCTAGACAGTCTCAATATTCCACATGTTAAATTCCCTTTGACGCCATATGTTGCGAGGGTGATTATTAAAACCTTGACACCAGACGTTCACAGGGGTTTGTTTCAATTGACGCCAGGGTATCCCCTATTACTACTCATAACAATAACCTCTTAATGCTGAGCGTCCAGCGATGGCAGCTGTTAGTATGATTTTTGTAAGTCTTTGGTATGACTTGCCTGGGTATCGAACCCACGACCTCCCGCATCCGAGACGGGCGCACTAACCACCAGTGGTCTGAAAAGATTGAAAAGAAAGACTTGAAACAACTATTACTTGAACTCGTTTCCTGATATTCCAACACAAATAAACAAATCTACCAAGACGTTGAAATTGTAGATTCTAAATAGTGACACAGCATCCTTCAGGACGAATCGTAATAAGCAGAAATACTGGAGAAAAGAAATTTCATATTTGATGGAGAATGATTTCATATAAATAAGTAAAAATAACTGGACATCACCATGTATTCTTGTGCCCAAACCGGATAACAATTTCGATATGTGTAATGACAATAGAGAAGCAAACCGTGTCACCAAAACGGATTCATTTCCAGTCTCATGAATAGCTTAATGCATCGACAAAATTGAAAATGCAAAATATGACACCAAGTTGGACCTATTACAGTGATTCTGGCACCTGTAAGGAAAGAGTAACTCCAAACGGACTTTTATCAATATGAAGTGATGCCGTTAGGAATAAATAAATAATTTTCCACCATGATTCCAGCGTCATTTACCCTTACTACACCACTGTACAAATGTTCATAAATGAAAATACTCCCACACATGCAATGTGCGACGTTTTGAAACTCTGTATGGAAAAAGAGTTTCTATAAAGTTAAGAGTTACTAGTTACGATTGGTTTTGATATTTGATAATGGCAAGTCAAGCGTTATCTGCATGACGTCATTCTGATGTTGCGAAGAGAGAAAAAAAATTCTCGTGATTGCAAAAAAACAAAAATAGAAATGAAAACAAAATAAAACTAAAGACATCATACAGTATCCAATTATTTTGTCCGCATCAACGATTGGTGAAAAGACTGATGCAAACAACAGTCTCAGTTTAATTTGCTTTTTTAAATTTAAAATGAAAACAAGTGTGCTCAAACGATGACGTTTTTTGAACAGAAGATGAACAAGACTGCATTTTAACTTTGATTATTAAAATTGAAGGATTAGGGCCTATATAACTTAGTAATGGACATAAATGACTACTACATATTCCAGAGACAACTATAGCATATGTTTATAAATGTAGTCATATATAAAATTTGTCTAATCTGCGAAACATTCAAAACTGTATGTATGTATGTATGTATGTATGTATGTATGTATGTATGTATGTATGTATGTATGTATGTATGTATGTATGTATGTATGTATGTATGTATGTATGTATGTATGTATGTATGCATGCATGCATCCATGCATGAATGCATGCATGCATGTATGTATGTAGGTAGGTATGTATCTATATATATATATATATATATATATATATATATATATATATATATATATATATATATATATAATGTATGTTGACATTGATTTAAATGAAATATTGAGCTTAAACCTTCAAACCTGCTGTTTTGTTCAAGGAAAACAAACAAACAATTCATAACAACAACATAAAAACAAACAAACAACATATCAACCCGAAACAAACTTGTTCACTTGTGGCCAATGATGTTAGAATTGTCTCCCCTGGGAAAAACACACTTCTAAGTTTAGATCTATCTTAGAGAAGGAAAATGGCGTCGGTGGCACTCACTTTAATTAACTTCAGAATCAAATATTGATATGTATTTGTTGTCTGGCATTTACGAAGATGTAATAAAGTGGAGGTAAGATTGACTATTTTCATCTTGATTCAATATTTACTTAGTTGAATGCTTTATAGGGATAATTGAGTGTTGAGTTTGTATCAATAATTCAATATAGAAAGGGCAAATGAATGGTTCTCTACTTAGTTCTCATCACTGATTTTAAGACAGAATTATACGAATAGTTAAAATAAAGATAAGAAGCAAGGAAAAATATATCATTGACTTGATTCAATTGATGTCCGTCCGTCTGTTTATACTTTTATCCATGTTTCGTCTTACAGCATAATGCAGAGTTGTGTATCTTTATTTATTTCTTTTTGTGTGTTTGTTACTTGTGTCTGTTGTTGTGCTTGTCACTTTCAGAAAAGGCTATCAGAACTATAAATCACTTATGGCAATCACATATTAGTTCTGCAGAGAGAGAGAGAGAGAGAGAGAGAGAGAGAGAGAGAGAGAGAGAGATGAACCCGTCGAAATATCTCCCTTTAATTAGCGGTATTCTATTTTCAACAGCCAATTTAATTTCACCTGCCAAATTTTTAATTGTCCTGTTCATACTTATCACCTACTAATAAAATAGAAGGTGGTTTCTAACCCACGGGAGGTCGTGGGTTCGATCCCCCAGCCGAGTCATACCAAAAACTTACAAAAATGGTACTAACAGCTGCCTCGCTTGACACTCAGCATTAAGAGGTTAGTGTCAGGACTGGTTGGCATGGTGTCAGGATAATGTCACTGGGTGGGACATCATGCTGCATGTCTGCGGCATGATGCCTCAGTGCTAGACATCACTATAAACTGCCTCACAGCAGACATCGTCGCGATATGACTGTAAAATTGTTAAAGCGACGTTAAAAATCCTTTTCAAATTCTAACCCAAATAACCTAATGCTTAAAAAACAAATACAAATTTTCACGGTTCCATTTTCGGAATATCCCAACCACTATACTCCGAACATTGTGTAGTAGTGATAAGGGCACTCGAGTAAATGTTTATGATAATGGAACTTTATTGACAAAATACTAGCTGTCATAACAAATAGGGCCTTTGATCCAGAAACACATCATTACTATTACGGCGGACAAAAAACAAATATGTTTTGAAAACGAATATGTTTGACATCATAGTAGGATAATCTTGTTCAAGCTGAGTAAACAAACTTAGTATTTGTGTATACCTGGGAAAAAATGTTCATTCTACTGAAACTATTCTTTTCGATTCATAAGCCTCCTTTACTACTGGCGAAATCCATTGGTGTTTAGCTAATATTTATTCCTCGAGTTCTGTACAGTGCGAGCACTCCAACTAATATAGTTCTTCAACGATCAGAAAGCGGATCATCATAAAAATGTCATCATCATGTTGATACAAGTACAACTTAACTTGTCCACTATCAAAAGAGTATATATTCGTTCAAGATCAATCGTCAACTTTATGTAATTTCAATGACTGACTGGATCATGAAAATTACAGAACTTTCCAGATAATATTTTTATCAGATTGTCAAGCAACTTGAAATACTGACTGTTATTAGTTGGATAAGAGAAAGCTTTAACCTTTCAAAACCTCCTATAAAACATACTTGACTGACTTCATCGTTAAGTGTAACGGCAAGTGGTTTATTGTTGTTAAGTATTTTGTTTTATCTTACTGATTTTGTTTTTTTATTACAGTAAACGTGTCCATGTACCAATCTCTAGATAAATGTATATTTGTTTTGCAAGTGATATAGTGGTAGCACTCATAACACAATCAACCTTATAACCGTCATCATACTGTCAATCACATGAAATTCTCTGATCAGGGGGTCATCCATATCGTATCTCACTCATCGTAGATACGATCGTATTTGCTCTGGCAGTGTATTGTAAGTATCGGTTGCGGCTTAACAAGCCGATTTCGTTGTTCCAAAACGAGTTTAAATTTTTTTACATGCGGCTGTCAGTATTACACCTATTCCTTATATTATCATCACACACTTTGCGCTGCTGTACTTGACTCAATACCCGACCTCATTAGAATAATTGGACTGCTGAAATGGTGGCAAGTTTTATGCACCGACGTTTCTGGGTCTAGTATTTGATTTAGGCCGATAAATTGGCCCTTCACACGTGATGATATTGATATTGGAGTTAGGGGCTGATTTCACCTATTACAAGCTGCAGCTACCATCGGCTGACGTGTTTTTTGGTGACATGTATATGATATTTCCTCAACAAATAATATGCTTTGTGACTTGTAAATCAACCTGGAATATCACAACTGTCTGTCATGTAGCCATTTTGAATTTCGTGCTTGAATTGGCTGTTACCAAATACCGTTATGTGTCTAAAATGTACGAGTGTTTGTTCAAGAATAATTTGCATACAGCAGAATTGCTCATTTTATGAACAGGTGGCATAATACCCAAAACATCGTCCATAAGCATCAACACAGATTTATGTAACTGATTTACTGGACTAGTAATGAATAAGCTCGTCTTTTTCATTATCTGGAAGAGCCTCAGACACCTTGTTAAAGACTATTACTTGTCGGTTCATTATCTGGATGAGACTCCGATACTTGTCTGGTTGAAATATTTTACTCTTTTCATTGTGATAAAGAGCCGGAGAAATGTTGCTGAAATCTATTGTCTATTGTCGTTTCATTATCTGGATGAGTCAGTGCCATGTGGTTGAAATATATTGCTTGTCTTTTGATTATCTGCCAGAGCATCTACCTCGTCTGTGGAATGTATTTGATGTGATACTGGCAGTAGTAAGGCTGAAATGTAATTGTAGTTAAAAGTTTTGAATATCTGACGTTTATTCCATCTCAAGGACCCTACATCTTAGAGCCAAAATAATACCGAACTCACAGATGGTAGCCACATATGTAACCTAGCTATCAAATGTGATATTACACATAGTGGTTTAGGTGGAGAAGCAGTTAACGGAGCAAATCGCCAGATGCACTAATGACAGGCAGGAACAAAACATATTACAAAATGAGTATCCCCTGACAAAGTTGTAATAAAAAATTATAACAACAATAATCGTCAATACAAAGATTTACAAATCGGCCCCCCCCCCCCGACTCCTGTGATAAGTTTAAATTCGGCTTGCTTGGTCAAGCTCAGCTTCCAAGTCACTTTCCTACGTCTGTGAGTCCCAACAATTGACATGGGAAGCGTTAGTGTTTCATTTGTAATTTTCAAGCACTTAATTATCGCTTGTAATCAAAGTTAAGGTCACTCGCATTTTCTCACACAGGCAGGATAATGTAAAAATTTGCTAATTGATGACAGTTTTGAGGATGAAATCGAGGAAATTTACAGCATAGTGTCGACAGGATATTCCGACGTGTTATCTTTGACTTTAAAAAAACGCTTCTGCTACATCCAGTGGAAGGTATACACAAACCGTTACAACTAACAATATTCTTGTGGGTTCCTTAGTTTCAGTTCAGTTACAAAGTTTTCATCCAGCCCAAATGTCTATCCTCTTTCACTCCAGATTTCTGAGCTTTTTGTATAGTTTGTACCTTATGGATGAGAAGGGAGGTGAAAAAGGAGTGCAGAAAGGATTACGATGATATTGTGTACCTTATTAAACTCATCTAGAAAACTGGGATTATTAACACGTTAATCGTTATTAACCTAATGTTATTAATGGAATTAATTTGTACTTAGAATAAATGTATAATTATCCATATTCCTAGAAAAACAATTTAGTATAAATATATATGGAATACACACACCTGCACAGTAACTTTTAATTGACATTTGTTTTGCAGATTAGTAGCAAATTTACACATTAATGATTTAGGCTCAAAAAACCCTTTCCATATGTCTTTCTCCGTTCCGTACAGCGGATGGTCACATGACCGAGTTGATAAGAAGGATGGAGTATAAATTTATTGAATGTATTGCTAGAATAATTTTTTTATAAATAAAAAAATATGTGATTATATTTTTGTCATTCTCTCTCTACCCCACAACAAACACCGAATAAACCCTCCACGTGTACTTAGATAAGTAAATAGGGCAGGATTGGTAGTGAACATTTTTGTTGGTTTATACCGGCATACATTTTGCACTTGAGTGTTATCTGGTTTAGCAAATATGCTTTCTCATCCCCTAACTTTTTTAATAACATTTCTTGGCATTCTTTAGTTTGCATGGTCTTTTAAAATCAAAGTTTCTATTTAAGATTGGAAAGGACTGGGCATTTCCTAGTAGTGCGAAACCCATCCTAACCGGGTGGTGTACCTTCCATACTTATCAGTAACGTACCCAGCCGATTCCCCGTAAATTAGTTACGTTAGTAAGTGAAATTTCTCCCACATACGCAAAGTGCGATATATTCAAAGCGGGTAATGCGATCATTTGTTTTTTGAAAGGTACACTTGCTTACCTTTAACAATTTATCTACTAAGGATTATTTCCCCTGGGAAAAACACGTTCCTAAATTTAGATACTTCCTGGAAGACCAGAGACAGTGCAAACCACTTTCATTATCTTCTGAATATATTTTGTCATGTATGTGTGCTGTCTGGTATCTATGAAAATGTGACGACAAAGTGGAGGTAAGATTGAATCGATATGTTTTGATTTGATATAAAGATTTTCGCACGCTACAAGTTTATTTGAGTCAAAGGGGCGTGTATAATTCTTCACAATATAACAATCAGTCCTGGATGTACTAATACTTAATACAGAGTACATGACTGACTGATAATTAAGTTGTAAGAAACGACACCACTCTGTGACTTGAGTGTGATTAAATGTTTGACATAGATAAAGACAAAAATCAAACACCATTGTGATGCGATTATTCATTTTACACACGCACATGTGTGTGTGTGTGTGTGTGTGTGTGTGTGTGTGTGATTACAAGTACTAACAGTCCGATATATTATATATCAGTCCGTTTTCTGTCCGTTGATCTATGTGAACGTCTAAGTTATAAATATTTTTGTTAAAACTTTCCGTATTCTCGTAGAGGATATTTGCACACGAGATGCTGGATCTACTGCCTGTTCAAGATACACGTGTAAATCTTTAAATTTCAAAGCTTCTTACTAATCTTAGTTTGGTATAAGGTCTTTCATTAATATAAAACGATAAGGAATAAAGAGACCATATACAATTCATTCGCGTAATCAATGATATCGTAGTACAAAAAAGGGTACATAACCGATAATATTTCTGAAATGCTTTCTGAAATGTGCGGGGAAATATTATAATATTCAAGTAGCACTAAGAGTAATGGACAATGAACAATCAAACCAGAACATTTCCTAAAACTCAAATTATCGCATATAAAGCATTTTCTCATAGCTACCATGACATCAAACTTTGCCCATTTTACTCCTGCAGACAAGTTTTTCTTTCTTGCCAACAGGAATCTTTCTTTGCAACATCCAATTTAATTTCTCCTGCAAAAATTTTAATTGTCCTGTTCATATTTATCGCCTAGTAATAATACAAAAGGTGTTTTCTAACCCAAATAATCTAATGTTTGAAATACAAATAAAAGTATTCACGATTCCTTTATCTGAATATCCTTAACAACTATACTCCAAATATTGTGTAGTGGTGTGACAAGGGCGCTCGAGTCAATGTTTATGATAATGGAACGTTTTTGATAAAATACTACTCGTCATGACAAATAGGGTCTTTGATCCAAAAACACGCCATAACTATTACGACTGACAAAAAATAAATATGTTTTGAAAACGAATACGTTTTACGTTATCGTAGAATAGTCTTGCTCAAGGCAGGTAAACAAACTTAGTAGTTGTGTATATCTGGAAAAATAAGTTCATTCTATTTTTCGATTCATAAGCCGTCTTTATTACTGGCAAGCTCCATTGGTGTTTAGAGAATATTTATTCCTCGAGTTCTGTACAATGCGAGCACTCCATATAGTTTATTTCTTCTCCGATCAAACAGCGTATCATCAGCTGCTATCATACAAACGTCATCATCATGTTCATATAAGTACAACTTGACTTTGCCACTACCAGAACAGTATACATTTAATCGTTCAGGATGAATTGTTAACTTTATATACTTTCCATGACTGACTGGATTATGACAATTACTGAATACTCTAGATAACGTTTTTGTCAGATCGTCAAGCATCTTGAAATAATGACTGTTATTAGTTGGATAAGAAGAGCTTTAACTTCTCAAATCCTCCCTTAAAGCATACTCCACTGACTTCATCGTTAAGTGTAACAGTAAGTGGTTTATTGTTAAGTATTTTTATTTTACTGTTTTTGTTTTCTGTTATAGTCAACGTGTCCATGTACCAATCTTTAGATAAATTTATATTTGTTTTGCTAGTGATATTGCAATCGCACTCATGACACAATCAACTTTATAACCTTCATCATACTGTCAGTCTCATCAAACTCTCTGATCAGGAGGTCCTCAATATCTTATTTCACTCCTCGCAGATACGATCGTTTTTCTCTGGCAGTGTACTGAAAGTATCGATTGCGGCTTAACAAGTAGTGTTTGTAGTTCCAAAACGAGTTTAAATTGTGTTACATGGAGCCCTCAGCATTACACCTACTCCTAAAATTATTGTTACACACGAACGTAGCGCTGCTGCAATCGACACATTACCCAAACTCGTTAGAATAACTGGACTGCTGAAATAGCGGTCAGTTCTTTATGCACCAAAGTTACTTGTGGTAGTATTTGAAGTATTTAATTAAGCCGTTAAATCATCCCTTCACCCGTGATGATATTAATATTGGGGTTAGGGGCTCATGTCACCTTATCATTGAAAGCTGCAAGTATCGACATACAGTTTTGACTGCACACATCAGTATACATTTTACACTGTTACCGGTACGTCTCAGAACTGTGCAGCTACCGTTGGTTTCAGGTTATTTTCGGTGACATGTTTATTATATTTTCTGAACAAATCATATGTTTGGTGACTTGTAAATCCACCTGGCATATCACAACCATCTGTCCTGTGGCGGTTTTGAATTTCGCGCTTGATATGGCTGTTATCAAATACCGCTTTGTGTCTAAAGTGTACGCAGAGTTTGTTCCAGAATGATTTGCATACAGTAAAATTGCTCATTTTATGAACAGTGATATCATTCCCACAGCATCTTCCATAAAGATCAACACAGATTTTTGGGATTGCTTGAGCGCGACTCTTATTGAACAACCTCGTCTTGTTCATTGTCTGGAAGGTGAAATCTATTTCTTGTTGTTTCATTATCTGAAAGGGGCTCTGATGCGTACTTGAAATATATTACTTGTCTTTTCTTTGTTTGGAAGAGCTTCTGGCACATGGTTGAAATATATTATCTGTATTTTTATTATCTGTACGAACCTCTGACACGTGGTTGAAATATATTTCTTGTTGCTTCATCATCCGTAAGAGCCTCTGTTTCGTCTAAGGAATATTTTACTTTTCATTATCTGTAACAGCCTATGACGCGTGATTGAAATCAACTAGTTCTCGTTTCATTAAGAAAATATGCTTAGTAAAGTTGTTGAAATCTCAAAAATGGAATAAGCAAAGAATATTTTCCAACTTTATACCACATAATAAAATTGATTAATGTACGGATTGAATCTATAATTGCAATGTGCATAATGTCTTGCCTTTCCCTAACAACCATTATGAATCTTGTATTCATATGTACATACAGTATTACCTTGGCCTAAACACAAGTATAGATCTCTTACTGATATATGCATGGAGTATTGCCTTGTCCTAACAACCATTATAAAAGCACATTTCAATTTAAACACACTTGAAAGCATTAAATAAGGCTATTCCGGGGAACTTACTGTGAAACATAGCGCTACGTAGGAACATTCAAGCAAGGAATATAATGAAGATTTTTCTTGGTAAAAATAATAACCCGGTCAAATCTCGGAACAAGTTATTTACTGATG
Source organism: Unio pictorum (assembly GCA_030141615.1). Lineage (NCBI taxonomy): Eukaryota > Metazoa > Mollusca > Bivalvia > Unionida > Unionidae > Unio > Unio pictorum. The sequence continues at coordinate 1,981,501 of JARLTB010000046.1, forward strand.
TAGGTTAACAGTCCAAGATCTTTTGCATGTTTAATTTTTCTCATGCAAAAAATGCTTAAATATTAAAGATTAAAATCGTAGAAAAATGATAATTACATTTAGACTGTATGATTTTATTTGTGTTTTTGTGTGTGTTGATTTTTAATGTAACTTTAACAATCTATCAGTTATACTGATACGACGTCCGCAGTGTGGCAATTTATCGTGCTGCCTAGCAGATAGACATCATGCCGCAGGCATGTACCAAGATATCCCACCAGGTCACATTATGCTGACACCAGGACGATCAATAATAATAATAATAATAATAATAATAATAATAATAATAATAATAATAATAATAATAATAATAATTATAATGAGGTCTTTGTATCATCTTCAGAAAATCTAACCGCTGAACAAAACTTTGCATAATCTTTAGAAGCTCTATCCGCTGAACAACATATATAATGATATGGCTAAAACAAAAGCAAACCACAAAGAAACAGCATGAAATTAGAAAACAAAAAAATGCTGAAAATATTAAAGGTTGGAAACACTATTAGGTCTTTAATTTCGTTCTTGCAGTCGAAAAAGGTAGCTTTTAGGTGTACTTTTGAACCGGATCACTGTCTTTGTGTTTAACTGCAATGTGCAATTAACCTCACATTAAACCTAGCGAGCCAGCTAATAGTATCAGCTATTAAAAGTCTTGGGTATGACTCGGACTGGTCTCGAACCCGTGTTCTCTCGTATCCGAGGAGGATGTTCTAACCATCAGTTCACTAGATTGGTGAGACTATATGAGGAACCTCAGGAAACAATTGAAAAACTTACATGTGTATATGGGAATAAAATTGAAAACTGGTTTTATACATTCACTACAGTGAAGAAGGTATTTACAGTGATATATACATCCCCAAGTTGATAATGAAAACTGAAATGTTTTACATGTTACTAATAGGGTCATATTGACACAGTTCTTTGTTTGTTAGCTTTGAATGAACCATATTGGATGTCATATTGGCTTCTTCATAGGGGTATTTTGCATCAATTTATTTCACTCTATCTTAGTCATATCCGTTCAAATAATGGTGGACCCTGTCCATCGAATACCTCCAATATAATACTTAATTGATTTATTTTCTGACAATTATCAGTATAATATTATAAAACAAATTCGAGCATTATGGTAAATTTAACATACATTTAAAATGGAGGGTAACTATGATAATGGTTGCCATGGAGGCCTTTGTCAACAATAAGACACAGACAACCAAATAATTTATCATACATGTTAATTTAAATATCCTTTAAAATTAATGCATTTTGATGTTGACATTTCTATAAACAAGATACATGTGGCAAATACATTGGGCCATGTGTCAGATCAGATATCAACAGAAGCATATCAAATTTTCGCTATTATTTATCTAGAGAATTTCCATTTATTTACCATAGGGAATACACATATACAATTGTTGAGTCCTTTTATTTACAATTTTTTTTGGAATACACTTATATGAAATGAGTTTGAATGAAAGAATTCAGCCTAAATGAAACTAGTAATTTGATAGCAGTACTGTCGACGCATACTATCTTTTAGAGCAAATATGTTCCAGGCATGAGATCATGCTATCGACCAAAAGCATTCATTTGTTATTTATTTAAAAGATATCTACTAGAAAAAAAACATGCCACCGGAAGCAGACTTGTATAGACCTTGCAAATAATTAGATGTGATCATATGATATATCTTCTTGCTATGGTTACATATATTTATTTTGCTCATAATATTTTCAAAATGTCATTGTTATTAAAATCTTTGTGCATTTGAACCCCAAGTCTGTTTAATCCCCTCCAATCACAAAAACAAATACTGTAACTGTTGCCTTTATGGGGATCTTCACTTTATGGACAATAATATATCTTCTTATGCAGATCAAAAATGTTATCTCCAGTACCAATATTGACTGCGCTCCATTCAACCTTCTTGCTGATGATAACATTGGGAACAATAAAAAACATCCATGACAAATCTTCCAACTTTCAAATACATGTTACTAGTCCTTTTAATTAAATGTGTTTCCGGTAAGTCTTTTCCCACTGTTAATATCAGTTACAAGTTTTTCCTTAAGTCCGAATTCCTTTCTTCTTTCACTCCAGATGTCTGAGTATTTTGTCTATTTTGTACCTTATGGATGAGAGGCGAGGTGGACACGGAGAGCAGAAAGGATTGTAATGAAATTGTGTACCATATCAAACTCAATTAGAAACTGGGATTATTAATACATTTATTGGTTATTTATTATGTCATTAATGAGTACTTAGTACAAATGCATCAAGGATCTATTCCAAAAAGCCGACTTAGTTTTAATATATATAGTCCACACACACACACACACACACACACACACATATATATATATATATATATATATATATATATATATATATATATAACGACATAGCATTTACATTAGTGTAGCAGATTAGTAGGAAATATGCCAATTAATGATTTCCGCTCCATGAAACCTTTCCTTTGATCTTGTTCCATTCCATTATTCCATTAAGTGAACAATCACATGACCGAGTTAATAAGAAAACTGGATGTGTACTTAGATATGAAAAAATGAATGGACGGGTAGGGATAATTTGTTGGTTATTACCGGGTATAAATGTTCACTGCAGTGTCATCTGGTTTGCCAAATGTTCTTTCTCACTCCCGAATTTTGTTAACATTTGTTGGCATTCTTTCGTTTTATTATGGAGGAGGTAGGACCTTTGAAAATCAAATTTGTATTAAAAAATTTGAATGGGCCAGGGTGGTTCACTGTAGTGTAAAATCCATCCTAGCCGGGTGATATACATTCCGTACCTATCGGTAACTTAATCTCTATCCAGCCAATTCATCATACGTTAGTAAGTTAAATTCCTACCACATAGGCAAAGTGCAATATATTGAAAGAGTGTAATGTGAGCATTTGTTTTTAGAAAGGTACACTTGTTTCCATTCAACAATTTATCTCCTGGGAAATATTTCCCTTGGGGAAAAGCACACATTCCTTAATTTAGATATGTTCTAGAAGACCAGCGTAGTCCAAACCTGTTTCATTGTCATGTTTGTGCGGTCTAGTATCAATGAAAATGTGACAAAGTGGAAGTAAGGTTGACTGGTTATATTTTAATTTGATATTTAAATACAGAGTATATGAATGACTGATACTTAAATCGTAAGCAGCAATACGTGCCTCTGTGATTTAAGTGTGATTGTTTCACATACATAAAGACAATACTCTAACACCATTGTAATGCGATGGTTATTCATTTTATAAAGGAGCATGCACACACGCATATATGCATCTACCTGCACACACACACACACACACACAAAACACACACACACACACGCATATATATATATATATATATATATATATATATATATATATATATATATATATATATATATATATGGATGAGTGGGTGCGTGTGTGTAATAATAAGTAATAACAGTCCGACATATTATCTATCTGTTCGTTTCTCTGTGTGTCGATCTTAAAGATCATCTAGGTTATATATATTTTTGTTATAAATAATTTCAGAATCCTCATAGAGGACTTTTGCACACAGAGATGCTGTATCTACTGCCTTTTCACGATACACTGGTAATACTTTAACTTTCACAGCTTCTTACTAATCCATTTTTGGTATCAGGTCTTTCATTAATACAAAACGATAAGGAATAAAGAGACCATACACAGTTCATGCGCATAATCAATGATATCGTAGCAGAAATTAGGGTACATCACAGATAATATTTCTTAAATGTGGCTAATATGTTCGGGAAATAGAATATAATATCCACGTAAGACTACGAGCAAACATAGATCTTTTAGTATGCTTTTCTCCTCTTTTCTATTTGCAGCACGGTGGTGGGAGTGGAGTGGGACAGAGTAAATGCCTATTTCACACTTGTGCCTCTGTTTTTGTTTCATTTCGCGAGAAACGTGTCGATAAAAGGGGTTAAAGATGATAATGATAACGAGAAGTATGATGATGACAAATGCACATATTACGGTGATTGTTTCAGTTATCGAGATGTTTATGGACTTTTTCAATTAGAATACCATTGTAATGCGATTATTCTAAACGCAGCTGTTAAGGTTTATGGATTTTATCCTGTACTTTCAGATGATATGTCTCGCCAATTCCCGGAGCACTACTGTTCCATCTCAGAGCGATTATCCAACATTCTGGATAATTTCGGCTACTCACAGGAAGACCGAAATAGGAAGGTTACGGTTGCTAATGATATTGAGGTGTTCCTTAACATAATCAGATCTCTCAAGGAAAACACCAGATTGTATATTTTGGGCAGTAGAGGCGAGGGTTCCACTGGACCAGGTCTTCATTCAGATATAGACGTACTGACTCAAAGTAATACGATTAAGGTAGTTACTGATCTATCTCAGTGCGATCCAGAAATGAAATATTTCCTTATTGTAAAGGACAATCACACTCATCCTGGCTATGTTAAATTACAACCGATAATACTATCACCAGACTACACTCCAGTTCTGGTATATTATGTAAGAGATAACAATAACATCTATGCTATTGATTCATTATACAGGACTGTATTAACAAATACAGTACACCATCGTCTCGGTACTTATTCTGGTCCAGCACAGCATCATCCCAATGATCTCAAGGAGCTTTCCATTGACGCTGTTTGTGCCTTAAGATGCTCACAATGGCCTCAAGAGGGATATGACTGGTTCCAGCGTCGCAGATTAAATGGATGGCCTACACCTACGCAGATAGCGACAGCCAGGGAATATGGATGTTTTGTCACACCGGTTGGACATCCTCACAGCTCTGAGTGCCCGCTAGAGTGGAGGTTATCATTTTCAATAGCTGAGAGAGAACTTACAAGATCTTTTGAAGACACCACAATGAAAGTCTACATACTGCTGAAAATGATACGGAAAACGTTTATTGAACCTGTTGTAGGTGATGCATTTTCAAGCTACCATTGCAAGGTTTGCATGTTTTGGATGAGAGAAAAGATACCACAGAATCTATGGATTAATCAAAATCTTCTGCAATGTCTCATCCTCTGCATCAGACAGCTATACGAGTGGGCAACAACAGGGTTTTGTCCTGACTACTTCATTATCACAAATAATATCTATGACAGAAAGATTATTGGAGCAATAAGAAATACTTTAGTGCAAATACTCGGAAATCTTCTCGCCTCCAATTGTACGTTTTTGCTTGGGATACAATGTTGCAATTTGGGGCATCTTATGTCAGATCAGATGAGTAGATTTGACGATTGCATTGAACCGATGATAGTTGAGGAAACAGTTAATCACATAATTACTCTAGTTGCTGCAAGTGAATGTAGATATTTTATACTTCAGTATATTCCACAACACTATTCAGCATTGGTTGATTATTTAGACAAAATCATGTATGCCTTTAAGTATTTCCCGTACATCATGGAGTATCCTCTCAAACATGCAATGATGATTATATGGTCCCAGTTAGGATTCCATATAGCCATAATCTGCAAAGAGAATGCACATATTTTGTCTCAAGAGCAAGTAGATTATCTTGTGTCTTTGGCATCAGGTTGCCTCTCTTTTGGTATCAACACTGATGCTACTTCTGTAAGACTCAAACTCTGTGGATTGGGAATGGAACATGGGAATATTAATGTAATAGAGACTTCACTTAGACATATTAGCGAGTGCCATATGGGGTACGCACACTCTAGGACGATACATACAGGTAAAATGCTCAATTGTAATGCTAAATCCTCTTTAGAAAAGTTACTCAGGAATAAATACAACACTGAGGAGCTACTTCAGACTCAGACGTCCTACAGCGTTGTCTATCTCCAGACAGAGATGTCAATCACCCCCAAACCATTGAGGATGGAGATGTTCAGGTCAATTGGTGCACCCTCAGAATTTAGAAAGCACAAAGATTTCTGGTATGACTGGGGCATGGTTGATTCTCTAATATGTCTTTACTTCTTTCAGTATCTGAATTTCTGCAGACAAAGGAAAGAGAGACACAAAGAGGTTGCTATGTACAACATGATTCACATAATTAGGACTGAACCAGACATTTTACACAGAGACACAGCATTCAATCTTCTTGGTTATTCCTTTATGCAAGAAAATCAGCTAACCAATGCATTCAGATGCTTCATGCAATCCTTGAACATCTGTCCTTATCACAACGCTGCAAAATTCTACTTGGGAATTATATTCAATAGGATTCATGCTACTGAAATAAGCCACACACATTTTATGTAAACAGTATAAGTGATATTTCCAGCTAGTATTGTACAACGTGACAATGAATGTTATTTCATAAGCAATATTGTCAATATGATAGACCGTGTTATATCTCTAGTTGTTATAAAAGATACTACAGTTGTATGGTTTATTGGGTTTTTTTAATATAATTTTTCACGTAGCTTTAACAATTTTTCAGGCATATCGCTATGATGTCTCTTAATGCTGAGCGCCAAGTGAGGCAGCTGTTAGTAACATTTGTGTAAGTCTTTGGTATGATTCAGATGGGGATCACACCCACAACCTCCCACTTATGCGGCGGACACTCTAACCACTAGGCCACCAGAGTGGTTATGTTTTATGGTAGTACATGACCTGGTTAACAACTCAAATAATAACTTAGTGAATGCTGTCATTATTAATTTATGTTTGAATGAATACTGCTAAAATTCTGTTTTATTGTAGAACATAAACTGGTTAACAACTAAAAATGTGGCTAATTTAATGCCGACAATCATCATTAATTTATGTTTGAAATGAATACTGCTTAAATTGTGTGACATGTTTATTCAGGTGCTGTTTAACTAATTGCTCAGTAATTTCTTTTTTATATACAAAAGTAAGGATCATTATCAAATACATTTGGTTTGATTTGTATATATTTATTTTATATTATGTGCATTACACATTTATCTTGGATAAAAGGATGTAAAGTCGATTTAGTTTTGCACAAAAATTCAATGTTATTCTTTGTTTTAATATATAAAAAACCTCTTTTCATATATGAATGCACCACTTGCAATGATTTCTCCAGTTGTAATTTCAGCAAACAAAACATACATGTCCAAAGTGTCTTTGCAATTTTGGTTTTACTCCAAAATTTGTAATTATAGGAATTTTTTTAAAACAATGACCTGCATAATATTTACATGAATTATTCAGGAATATCAGCCTCAAATATTAGGTATTTTTGATATAAATACATGTATAATACATACAAATGTTCCTTGAAAGAAAAGAAATGAAGTACATGAGAACTATATTATTTTTTTAAATAATAAGATGTATTGTGCATATTTTTTCTCTGCTAAATGGTAAAAACTGTTTACATGTTTTATGAGGTAACTGGAGCTAATAAACACAAGTAAATGTGTAGAAATTAATGATCATCCAATAGGGATTTGCTGCTGACACACGTTTCATTTCACACCTCTGGCATGTAAACCACCCTTAGCATTTTGATGAACTTCCAGTTGAACTTTCGCAGAAGAAAATCTCTTTCCATTTCTTTGCTGGCAAACTTTGTGTTGGATGTTTTCACTTCTCCTTGAATTTGGATGAAACTTAATCTTATAAAGATATTTTGTCCCTTGCTGTCAACTTCTGTTGTTTTTTCCCATTAAAAATAGAATACTAGTGCAATTAATATCAAAAGAGAACTATTCTATGCAAATATTTCTTGATATCGCAAGACTGTGTATACATGTATTATTAATGACGCTGTCTTTTTGAAAATAAATGCAATCGTATTGTACCAATAGTTTCACAACAGAGCACAGAAGATGTACAAATTCATTAATATCTATTGTTTATTGTTTATGCCCCAACCCTACATATAATTAGTTACACCATGATTGGTATATGCCCCAATACTACATATATTTAGTTACACCATTATTGGTATATTCCCCAATACCGCCTATAATTAGTTACATCGTAATTGGTATATTCCCCAATATTACATATAGTTAGATACACCATGATTGGTATATTCCCCAATACTACATATAATTAGTTACACCATTATTGGTATATTCCCCAATATTACATATAGTTAGATACACCATGATTGGTATATTCCCCAATACTACATATAATTAGTTACACCATGATTGGTATATGCCCCAACCCTACATATAGTTAATTACACCATGATTGGTATATGGCCCTAAATTATATATAGCCTCACAGGTTTCTTAGGTAGTGTTGTTGATTTTGTTTCAATTCATTCACTTGGCCAATTTATAAAGTCTTTTATTTGCAGGGAATCACTTTCTAAATTTTCAAGAGCAGTCTACATTATTTTACTTTAAGCCAGTTTCACCACAAACTACATTATTTAACTCTTAGCAAGTTTCACCACACTCTACATTATTTTAGTCTTAGGCAGTTTCAACACACTCTACATTATTTCACTCTCAGTCTGTTTCACCACACTCTACATTATTTTACTCTTAGCCTGTTTCACCACACTCTACATTATTTTAGTCTTAGTCAGTTTCAACACACTCTACATTAATTTAGTCTTAGCCAGTTTCAACACACTCTACATTATTGTACACTTAGCCTGTTTCACCACACTCTACATTATTGTAATCTTAGCCTCTTTCACCACACTCTACATTATTGTAATCTTAGCCTGTTTCACCACACTATACATTTTTTTACTCAAAGCCTGTTTCACCACAATCTACATTATTTTAGTATTAGCCAGTTTCAACACACCCTACATTATTTTAGTATTAGCCAGTTTCAACACACTCTACATTATTTTAGTATTAGCCAGTTTCAACACACTCTACAATATTTTATTCTTAGCCTGTTTCAACACACTCTACAATATTTTAGTATTAGCCAGTTTCAACACACTCTACATTATTTTAGTATTAGCTAGTTTCAACACACTCTACAATATTTTAGTCTTAGCCTGTTTCAATACACTCTACATTATTTTACTCTTATCCAATTTCAACACACTCTACATTATTTTAGTCAGACTGTTTCACCACACACTACATTATATTACTCTTAGCCTGTTTCACCACACTCTACATTAGTTTACTCTTGGCCAGTTTCAACACACTCTACATTATTTTACTCTTAACCTGTTTCACCACACTCTACATTATTGTACTCTTAGCCTGTTTCACCACACACTACATTATATTACACTTAGCCTGTTTCACCACACATTACATTACTCTTAGCCTGTTTCACCACACTCTACATTATTGTAGTATTAGCCAGTTTCAACACACTCTATATTATTTTAGTCTTAGCCAGTTTCAACACACTCTACATTATTTTAGTCTTAGCCTGTTTCAACACACTCTAAATTATTGTACTCTTAGCCTATTTCACCACACTCTACATTATTGTACTCTTTGCCTTGTTTCACCACAATCTACAATATTTTAGTCTTAGCCAGTTTCACCACACTCTACATTATTTTACTCTTAGAGAATTTCACCACAATCTACATTATTTTAGTCAGGCTGTTTCACCACACCCTACATTATATTACTCTTAGTCTGTTTGACCACACTCTACATTACATGTATTTGACTTAGTTTATTTGTATCTTGGACATGTGTTCTATGTTTACAAGCTTGTCAGATGTATGTAAGTTAAAAATAAGATGTACGGTATATATATATATTTTATCTATCAGAGAAATAAATATTTTAGCAATCATTTCTTTTAGTTGGATATTTTAATCATATGAAACGCATCACAGAATTTTGAATACTAAACGTTTATGCAAATTATGTATGAGAAGAAATTTGTCATTTCTCAAAAAGAAAAAGTTAATTCATGATATTTAAATTGAAGTAACATCAAATGGAGAATGGAAAATTCTATAAATATCTCTGGTCAAGTAGTTTTAATATCTGAAAAGTATGTGTCTGTGAATGTGTGTGTGTTCGACTTGGATTTTTAACATGGCATTATCAATTTTACAGCTTATAGTAATGTCTAGATCTGACAGATCATGCCACAGACATGTATCATCATGTCCTATCCAGTCTGATTATCCTGACACCAGGCAGACCAATCCCTATACTAACCTTTTAATGAGGCAGTGGCTAGTATCATTTTAGAACTCTTTGATGCGACTCAGACAGGGTTTGAACTTGCAACCTCTTACATCTAAGGCAGATGCTCTAAACAATTATGCCACTGAATCCTGAAAAGTAATGTAGATTTTAATTGTTTCCTCTAGCTCACTAAATGCTTATTTTTTTCTTCCGCCACGTATAACTTATTTAGGTCCACACAACAAAACATTTCATAGGTCTTGTATTTTTATATCTGAGAAAATGGTGGAATGAAAAAATATTTGAAGTAGGTGTGTGTGTGTGTTTGTGTATGCATGTAGATAAATTTTAATTTATTCTATTGAGCTATGAATCTGAATTATTTAATAACAGCACCAATCACCTTGCTTACATACACCAAGCCTCATATCCAATTAACCATATTCACATTCTCCAAATAAGTCTGGATCATAGTCACTGACATAAACATTTATATAGCAGACACACTCCTGGCATCCCAATAATTAACTCTCATCTACTATATAGTCACTATGGATTTTTCTGACAGAAATCAAGGCATACTGAAATTACTATTGATGGAAGAAATATACACCAGAAGCGTGGAATAGTTGATCCCTGGATCCTACCTGGGGATTAATGTTATGTAAGGGCTAATTATATATCAAGAAGTGATATGAAAAAGTAATTTAATTTTGTGTGCTTCCTTTACAGCGAGTCGAACCTATGTATGCAGCATACATTATCTTTCTCTATTTTGTAAATCCAGATATATCAACTCATACAAAACCAGACCACAAAAGGAGTTTAAATGATCATTCAGTTAAGGTTGGTATATTTGGTAGTTATTTTGTATTGTTTGGTATTTGGATTATTATGTTCAAAAAAAACATTATGTGTAGACAACACAATGTTCTACTCTTACATTATTTAAACACTATTTTTAGTTTAAGTTTGTTTCCCAATTAGAACCACAACTGATTTATAATGCAATATATTTGTGGTCATGTGTGAGATTTCTGAGCCTTATACATTATTCATATGTCAAGTAATCTTTGTGCTACATGATAGTAAAATTTATAACATGACTTTTCTATACCTGAATAAAGAAACATAAAACAAGATGTAATAGCTTTATATTTGTATAAGACCCTCAAAAAAAGATATAGTACGGTGCTATTGTTTTTGTTGTTGTAAGGTTTAACGCCATATTTCAGCACATGTTAGGCTATAAATGGTGGCCAGTATTAATGGTAGAGGTAGAACCTGGGAAAACCCCCGGAAAGAACCACCGACCCACGAGAAAATACTGGCAAGCTTTATCACATACCCACAATGGCCAAATCTGAGACCTGAAACTATGCAGACAGAGGTGAGATGGCAGTGATCTGTAACGGAGAGTGCTTTAGACCACTCTGCCCCCAGTGCTAGTGTAGTGTGATTAAGATTACATTTCATAACCTTATTAATCTGGTAGAAATGGACCATACCTTATCCTGGTACAGTCATACCCATTTATATTGACATCACTTATATCGACAAGCCACCTATGATGACAAAAACGCAAAGTCCCTGTCCCTAGGAATACTATTACCATCAAATTGTCATGCTTATGTCGACGTCGAGATAAAAGATCAACGTAAATGTCCACAGAAGCCCGTGGTCCCAGCTTCAACAAATCCTTTGCTTTCTAATCATTTATGTCGACAAGCTGCCAGTTTTGACCCATACTTTGTTCAACAATTAGTTGATCTTGCCGCCAGGCTTTAATGTCGTGGTCGGATAAAAAAAAAAGAACAACATAGCAGCACATTTTCTCACCACTCTGACGCTAGTTAAGTCTTTGATCTTGCGGCCTAGCTTGTGGGTCATGGGTCTTACAATGACAACATATACATCTGTGGGTCTTGCAGCCACTGAATTTTCAGATTGTAAAAATCAGCACAGCTAATTGATCAACACAATTTCCCAATCAACAGGTGGTCGAAGCAGGACTAGCAAGCCCTTAAATTTGCCGTCCAGGAATGTTCTTTGAAAGTGATCGGTGATTAATACAAGTCTTTGTTTGCTGTGAAAGGTTCTTTTTAAACTTTATTTAAATTTACGATGGCTACCAACAGCAGTGTAAAACGCAAATTAAATTTACAGTCTCTGGAAACTAAATATCTGGCTGTTAAGGAAGTTGAGGGATGAACATCTTGCAAAGAGGTCTGTGAAATATTTTCACTTAAAAATAACACCTGTTCAGGAAGGGTGAAAGCTGCTGAGTTTTTAAGGAAAGACTACGTTGAAGGTAACCGAGCTCCCCAAAGGAAGAAGCAAAAGACTGCTACATTTTAAGACATGGAGGAAGCATCATAATGGTTCAATAAAGCATTTGAGAAAAAACTTAGTGTGGAGAACTTTGCTACAACAAGTAGATGGTTCATTAGCTTTAATGTTCATCATAACATCGGATTCAAAAGTATTTGTGGAGAATGCATGTACTGTTGACAGTTTTTCACTTCCCTGTGAACAGACCCATCCCCATGGTAGTCTCAATAAGATGGGAAAAGACTGATCAAAATCAAGGCCAATTTAAGTACATGTAAGCATGTAAATAACAACTATCCAACCATGTGATAATGCCGATGTTGAATATCATAATGTTTTTCATATCAGGATGTAATCGATGCAATATTTTATTGTGGATTTTATTACACAAAGGCAACCAAAATGTAATTTGCCAATATACAAGTGTATTTCACACTGATTAAGTCTTCATGCACTAAAAATTTCCATTGTTTTCTCAAAGTGTAAATGCTATTCACTGACGACAGGTCACACTTTGCTGACGAATTTTAACTTGTATCTTTTTTCCGCCACACCCCTTATCTCGACATCCGCCTATGTTGACAATATTTCCTTGGGCCCGGGTATGTCAACATAAATGGGTAGGACTGTATACCGCAAGGTACCCTAGTCCTGCACGCTTAGAAAATGGTGACTCTTACCATATTTTGGTATACAGGAAGACAACTTAGTCCTGCATACATGTATGATTCGACTTTTTAAGCTTATTTTTGTATACAGTATGGCATTCACATCTTGCACGCATTTCAGATGAGGCTTTCTAGACTTATTCACAGAAACTAATGTCTTACACATATATATTATCAGGCAGTGATCCACAATGGGGAGAGCTTTAGACATCTCAGTTTCCCTGAGAGCATATAAAAAGATAAAACAGTCTCAAGGCAACAATGGTGATGATTACATATTATTATTCACAGTAATTATTAAAATACTATCGTTAATAGAAATCATTATCTCAGACGGTAAGTAGAACAGCAAACACCTTCTAAAAACTTGTACGTTGCATTATGGGTTGT